>CM068365.1:2922701-3110201 GCA_034769755.1 Odontamblyopus lacepedii | reverse complement strand
TGGCTCTGGTCTGGAGCCGACAGAAGATCACACTGACCGACCTGCTCAGGTACAGAGAGATGAGAGTAGAGCCCTATTCGCACGGGATAAGTACAACCTGGGGACGTCTGGTCGTTTGCAAATTACCGCCCCACCTCTGTGTTACTTGCAGCGCATTCGCATGGGATAAGAATTCACATTCTGAGGTTCTGGACGACGTCATCGGCCGAAAATAAAACTGCAAATATCTTAAGAACCAGAATCGCACAAACAAAACTTTTTGCAGCACAAATGAAGCACAAACGATTGACATAGTTTTTGTGCAGGTTTGAGTTTGATGGGGGCGACTTCACGCATTAGAACAGAGTGAGACTAAACCAGGTCTTAAATCAGAAGCTGCCTCACCCCGTCGGGCAGGTGGAGTCCCGGTCTCACCTGTCTCCCCCGCCTCCCTCAGCCCCTCCCTCACCCCGTCGGGCAGGTGGAGTCCCGGTCTCACCTGTCTCCCCCGCCTCCCTCAGCCCCTCCCTCACCCCGTCGGGCAGGTGGAGTCCCGGTCTCACCTGTCTCCCCCGCCTCCCTCAGCCCCTCCCTCACCCCGTCGGGCAGGTGGAGTCCCGGTCTCACCTGTCTCCCCCGCCTCCCTCAGCCCCTCCCTCACCCCGTCGGGCAGGTGGAGTCCCGGTCTCACCTGTCTCCCCCGCCTCCCTCAGCCCCTCCCTCACGCCATCGGGCAGGTGGAGTCCCTGTCTCACCTGTCTCCCCCGCCTCCCTCAGCCCCTCCCTCACCCCGTCGGGCAGGTGGAGTCCCGGTCTCACCTGTCTCCCCCGCCTCCCTCAGCTCCTGCCTCACCCCGTCGGGCAGGAGCAGCGAGGGGTCGGAGGTGGTGTATCCGCAGACCGAGGGCTGGTGGACCCGGCTCAGGTTCTTGATGTCCTCGGAGCGATAGACCAGCAGACGGCCATCGGGGGGCGCCGTGCTGAACCTCCACAGCGGCTGCAGAGGACAGGAGCTCAGGTCAGTAAAACTTTACAACTGTGATGATAAAGACTAAGATAATAAAGATTAGATAAAGAGTCGAGATGCACAGATCTGATGCTGTTGTTGAATATCTGATGTAATAAGATGTTCACTGGTCACGTTTGGCCCAGAAAGTCTCAGAATGTTTTGGTTCTGTAGTTACTAGTGTTGTAAAAAAAAATAAAAAAAAATAAAATCACATTATTAACGAGTTAACGCAAAACTATTTTAACGGCGTTACATTTTTTATCGTGAGATTAACGCTCTTTCTGACTGAGTGAACTACTGTAGTTTTTCCATAAGCTGTGGCCACTGCTGTAACATTAGAAAAGCTACAGGATCCATCTGGATGTTACTCATACGAGGAAAACACTAAATAAATTCCGCTCCACAACGTACAGCGAATCCGTGCTTCACTTCGATAAGGACTGTGACAGAGACAGAAGTTTTACAGCCTCTCTCGTCCGGCTGTTCTCACTCCTCCGCGCTGTTTTTATATCGATAAATTCGTAAAAGCGTATCGCAGCAGGACTCACATCTGTCTCACTATTTAATAAATACTTCTGCCGCTGGACTTATTTTCTCCTCTAAAGCGTCGCTCTGCTGCTCCACATGTAAACAAACAGCGCCGTGTGATGACGTCATGATATTTAAAGTGATATTTATAGTATCGAAATCGGTATCGGAGCTGAAAAAGCTGGATCGGTCCATCTTGACCCCAACAAGGTCTTCAAAAGGTCTTCACTGAACCAGGACTAAAGCAAAGTCTGTGGTCTGGTCTTGGTTCAGTCCTGGATCAGTCCTGGTTCGGTCCTGGTTGAGTCTTGGTTCAGTCCTGGTTCAGTCCAGGTTTAGTCCTGGTCTGGTACCTCGATGTTGAACTCTCCGTCGTGAGTGAGGATTCGAGCCGAGAACTCAGTGTCATCGATGAGCGCCTGAACTCTGGAGTGTTCCTCCCCTGGAAGAGAGACCGGGTTAAACCAGGGCTAAACCAGGACTAAACCAGGACTAAACCAGGGCTAAACCAGGACTAAACCAGGGCTAAACCAGGGCTAAACCAGGACTAAACCAGGACTAAACCAGGGCTAAACCAGGACTAAACCAGGACTAAACCAGGGCTAAACCAGGACTAAACCAGGGCTAAACCAGGGCTAAACCAGGACTAAACCAGGACTAAACCAGGGCTAAACCAGGACTAAACCAGGACTAAACCAGGACTAAACCAGGGCTAAACCAGGACTAAACCAGGGCTAAACCAGGGCTAAACCAGGACTAAACCAGGACTAAACCAGGGCTAAACCAGGACTAAACCAGGACTAAACCAGGACTAAACCAGGGCTAAACCAGGACTAAACCAGGACTAAACCAGGACTGACCGATGACGTGTCCAGTGTAGTAGTTGTTGCGGTTCACCGGATACTCGCGCTCGACTCCGTCCTCGACAACCACGACCCTGAACCCCTCGGAGAACAGCTCCTCATTGGTCCGAAGGTACAGCCGGAAGTGTCTGAGCGGCCAATCAGAGAACAGAGTGAGAAAACAACAGCCAATCACAGAGCAGAGTGAGAAAACAACTGGCCAATCAGAGAACAGTGAGAAAACAACCGGCCAAACAGAGAATAAAGTGAGAAATCAACCGGCCAATCAGAGAGCAGAGTGAGAAAACAACCAACCAATCACAGAGCAGAGTGAGAAAAAAAAACAACCAATCACAGAGTAGAGTGAGAAAAAAACCAACCAATCACAGAACAGAGTGAGAATACAGCAGCCAATCACAGAGCAGAGTGAGAAAACAACAGCCAATCACAGAGCAGAGTAAAAATACAGCAGCCAATCAGAGAGCAGAGTAAAAATACAAAATAGCCAATCACAGAGCAGTGAGAAAACAACAGCCAATCAGAGCTTTTATAACTCAAAATAGTGTTCAAATTAGAACAGGGTTAAAGCTCCACTGCGGCACATTTCCTCACATTAGAACAGGGGTAAAGCTCCACTGCGGGACATTTCCTCACATTAAAACAGGGTTAAAGCTCCACTGCGGGACATTTCCTCACATTAGAATAGCGTTGCAGAGGGACAGGGCAGTGAAGCAGAGTTTAGGAGCTTTAAAGCTTCACTGCGGGACTTTTCGGGCGGTGTGTGCGCGTCACCTGCGGAGGGCGCTGAAGCTCAGCAGTTTCTCTCCGTGGCTCTGAGGCTCCAGGTCTCGGCGTCGGACCGAGTGAGTCTGGAGTCCGGACCAGGGCAGGACCTCGAAGTCCTCCAGCCGCGAGTACAGAGAGTCTGCGACGGGATCAGAGCGTCAGATGCCCTCCCAGTCAACATAAACTTGTTGTCTAGCAACCACGTGTCACAAACAAAAATTACAACAGTTACAAAACAAATAATCAAATCAAAAATGTCTAATTATTTCTTTGTGGATCAATAAAGTCTAAAAAACACAAAAACACAAACAAAATATTACAACACATAAGTACCAGGATTAAACCAGGATTTAAACCAGGATTTAACCAGAACTAAATCAGGATTAAACCAGTACAAAGCAGGATTTTACAAGGACTAAATCAGGACTAATATAGGACTTAGAATAGGACTTAAACAAAACTAAAGCAGGATATAACCAGATCTAAACCAGGACATAAATAGAATTTAAACAGGACTTAAACTAGGATTTAACCAAGACTAAATCAGGACTAGATCAGGGTAGAACCAGGATTAAACCAGGACAAAAGCAGAACTTAACCAGGACGTAAACAGGACTAAACCAGGATTTAACCATGTTTTAACCAGGAGTTAAACAGGACTAAACCAGGACATATATAGCACTGTAAATAGGACTTAAACGAAACTAAAGCAGAATTTAACCAGATCTAAACCAGGACCTAAACAGAATTTAAAAGTAAACTGAATTTAAACCAGGATTAAACCAGGACTTAAATAAGACTTTGAACATGACTTAAACAAAACTAAAACAGGACTTAACCAGGTCTAAACTGGATCTTAACCTGGACTTAAACAGGACTCAGCCTGAACTTATACAGGACTAAACCAGGTCTAAACCAGATCTTAGCCTGGACCTAAACAGGACTAAACCAAGGAATTAAACAGGATTTATCCAGGACTAAAATAGGACTAAACCAGATCTTAACCTGGAATTAAACAGGACTTAAACAAGACTAAACCAGGACTTATACAGGATGTAACCAGCACTGAACCAGGATGTAAACAGAACTTATACAGGACTAAACCAGGACGAAACCAGGACTAAACCAGGACTAAACCAGGAATTAAACCAGGACTAAACCAGGACCATCCCAGACAGTATAATTAAAAGCTCGCTGTCACAGATTCCGCTTTCGCCTCGGGGCTTCCGTATTCTGCTGCGGGGAAAACTTTGCACAGAACATTTAAACTTTAATTAAACTTTTTTTTATGCAATTATTTATTCATTTTTAACTTTTTCCCTTTTCCTTCAGACTCACCGAACTCCCGCGGCTCTTCCTGCGGAGGAGACACTGCGCCTGTCGCGACGCAAACGCACAGACAGGCGCACAGGAGCGGCAGATCCATGGGGAATCCGCGGAGTTTCGAGGAAAAAGTTTAATTTAAAGTCATTTTGGCGATTTGGGAAGAGTTAAAGAGGGAAAAGTCTGGACAAGAGCGAAGATCCGAAGAAGAGCAGAAAAGAGCCGGAAGAGAAACACGAGCGACACGCGAGGAAAGCTCCACCAAAACACGCCACACCGGAAATAAACCTTCACAATAAAACTAATAATAACACTACTGATGTTAATTTTACTGTTATTACTACTGCTATTACTACTACTACTACTGCTACTACTACTACTACTACTACTACTACTACTACTGCTACTACTACTACTGCTACTACTACTACTACTGCTACTACTACTGCTACTACTACTACTGCTACTACTACTACTACTGCTACTACTACTGCTACTACTGCTACTGCTACTACTGCTGCTACTACTACTGCTACTACTACTACTGCTGCTACTACCACTGCACCACCAGCTACTACTACTGCCTTACTGCTAGCCAGCAGCCAGCAACCGCAACCACTACCACCAGCTACCGCTACTAGCGGCAGCACTACAGCTACCAACTACTACTACTAGCAGCAGCAACTAGCAGCTACTACCACTACCAGCTACTACCAGCAACTACTACAGCTACAATAGCAGCACCACCAGCTAGCAACCAGCAGCAGCAGCTAGCAGCTACTGGCAACAGCAATACTGCAGCTACCAGCAGCATGGCAATACCGACCAGCTACCAGCAAGCAGCAGCGGCAGCAACAGCAACAGCGAGCGGCACTACTACTACCACCACCAGCACTACCACAGCAGCAACAGCAGCAGCGGCCAACCAGCAGCTGCAGCGTACAACCAGCTGCAGCAGCAGCAGCGGCAGCAGCACTGCAACCAGCAACCAGCTACCAGCAGCACAGCACCACTACCACTACCAGCAGCAACTACCAGCCAGCCAGCAACGCAGCAACGCAGCACTGCTAGCAGCACTACCAGCAGCAACTACCACTAGCACCAGCAACTACTACCAGCAATGTTTATCGTTTAGCACCTTGCTAGCAGCCAGCGGCTATTTAGCAACAGCAGCAGCGGCAACTAGCACTGCCAGCAACCAACTACCAGCACTACCAGCCAGCAGCTGCCAGCAGCAGCAGCAACCTTAACCAGCGGCCAGCCTAGCCAACAGCAGCACCATGTACATCGGACAGCCAGCAACTACCAGCAGCAGCAACCAGCACAACAGCGTACCACTACCACAGCAACTAGCGACCAAGCACGCAACTACCACTGCTACCACTGCCACTGCTGCTACTACTACTACTGCTGCTACTACTACTACTACTACTACTACTACTACTACTCTTACTACGACTACTGCTACTACTACTACTGCTACTACTACTACTACTACTGCTACTACTGCTACTACTACTACTACTACTGCTGCTACTACTACTACTACTACTACTACTACTCTTACTACGACTACTGCTACTACTACTACTACTACTCCTACTATTACTAGTACTGCAACTGCTACTACTTTTATTATAACGGATTCACTCCAAACCTTTGTGACAGAATTGCAGTTTTATTTTGCATAAACAGTGATTTTATTAAAGCTTCAGCAGAGTCCGGTCTGACTCGAGGCCGCAGTATTTCATAAACAATTACGGTTTAAATTATAACTTTGAAAGGGGCGCGTCTCTGTGCGTCGCTGCCGTGCGTAAACTTGACGCACGGCGTGGGTCAAACATGTGGAATCTGTGAAGTGAAAGAAATTCTCCGAGTGAAACCGTAGAGATGCACAATACACACACACACACACACACACACACACCTACACACACCCACACACACACACATACACACACACCTACACACACCCACACACACACATACACACACACACACACACCTACACACACCCACACACACACACACATACACACACACACACACACACACACCTACACACACACACACACACACACACACACACACACACACACACACACACACACACACACACACACACACATACACACACACACACCTACACACACACACACACACACACACACACACACACACACACACACACACACACACACACACACACACCTACACACACACACACACACACACACACCTACACACACACCTACACACACACACACACACACACACACACACACACACACACCTACACACACCCACACACACACACACACACACACACACACACACACACATACACACACACACACACACACACACACACACACACACACACACACATACACACACACACACACACACACATACACACACACACACGCACACACACACATATACACACATACACACACATATACACACACACACACACACACATATACACACCTACACACACACATATACACACACACACATACACACACACACACATATACACACCTACACACACACATATACACACACACACATACACACACACACACACACACACATACACACATATACACACACACACGCACATACACACACACATACACACATACATATAAACACACAGACACACACACATATACACACCTACACACACACATATACACACACACACATACACACACACACACATATACACACCTACACACATACATATACACACACACAGACACACACACGCGCACAGATGTTTATAACGCGTGATTATTATTAAGTCATGACGTAAGAGCGACATCTGCGGCGCTATGTTTAACTCTGAGCTCACGAACCGCTTTTACCGACTTATATTTACACAGACCTGACCAGGACTAAACCAGAACTGAACCAGGACTAAACCAGGACTGAACCAGGACTAAACCAGGACCAAACCAGGACTAAACCAGGACCATACCAGGACTACACCAGGACTAAACCAGGACTAAACCAGAACTGAACCAGGACTAAACCAGGACTCAACCAGGACTAAACCAGGACCAAACCAGGACTAAACCAGGACCATACCAGGACTAAACAAGGACTAAACCAGGACTCAACCAGGACTAAACCAGGACCAAACCAGGACTACACCAGGACTGAACCAGGACTAAACCAGGACTCAACCAGGACTAAACCAGGACCAAACCAGGACTAAACCAGGACCATACCAGGACTACACCAGGACTAAACAAGGACTAAACCAGGACTAAACCAGGACCAAACCAGGACTACACCAGGACTGAACCAGGACTAAACCAGGACTCAACCAGGACTAAACCAGGACCAAACCAGGACTACACCAGAACTGAACCAGGACTAAACCAGGACTAAACCAGGACTAAACCAGAACTGAACCAGGACTAAACCAGGACTCAACCAGGACTAAACCAGGACCAAACCAGGACTAAACCAGGACCATACCAGGACTACACCAGGACTAAACCAGGACTAAACCAGAACTGAACCAGGACTAAACCAGGACTCAACCAGGACTAAACCAGGACCAAACCAGGACTAAACCAGGACCATACCAGGACTAAACAAGGACTAAACCAGGACTCAACCAGGACTAAACCAGGACCAAACCAGGACTACACCAGGACTGAACCAGGACTAAACCAGGACTCAACCAGGACTAAACCAGGACCAAACCAGGACTAAACCAGGACCATACCAGGACTACACCAGGACTAAACAAGGACTAAACCAGGACTAAACCAGGACCAAACCAGGACTACACCAGGACTAAACCAGGACTAAACCAGGACTCAACCAGGACTAAACCAGGACCAAACCAGGACTACACCAGGACTGAACCAGGACTAAACCAGGACTCAACCAGGACTAAACCAGGACCAAACCAGGACTAAACCAGGACCATACCAGGACTACACCAGGACTGAACCAGAACTAAACCAGGACTCAACCAGGACTAAACCAGGACCAAACCAGGACTAAACCAGGACCAAACCAGGACTACACCAGGACTGAACCAGGACTAAACCAGGACTCAACCAGGACTAAACCAGGACCAAACCAGGACTAAACCAGGACCAAACCAGGACTAAACCAGGACCATACCAGGACTACACCAGGACTGAACCAGGACTAAACCAGGACTCAACCAGGACTAAACCAGGACCAAACCAGGACTAAACCAGGACCATACCAGGACTACACCAGGACTAAAGAAGGACTAAACCAGGACTAAGCCAGGACTAAACCAGGACTAAACTAGGACTAAACTAGGACTAAACTAGGTCTAAACCAGGATTTATCCAGGATTAAACCTGGACTAAACTAGGACTTAAACAGGACATGAGCGCAGGCTTCCAGCTCTATCCACTAAGTCCATCATGAGCCTCATCATTTTAGTCTTAATATGAAAAATTAACCCTCTCTACATGACCCTGGTTTTTATTTCTGTATTTTCCTGTAAATAAATAAAAAAAATCCCCATAACTGAAAGGCTTATAAGCTTTAATTAATTTAATTTAATTTAATTTAATTTAATTTAATTTAATTTAATTTAATTTAATTTGATTTGATTTGATTTGATTTGATTTGATTTGATTTGATTTGATTTGATTTGATTTGATTTGATTTGATTTGATTTGATTTGATTTGATTTGATTTGATTTTATTTTATTTTATTTTATTTTATTTTATTTTATTTTATTTTATTTTATTTTATTTTATTTTATTTTATTTTATTTTATTTTATTTTATTTTATTTTATTTTATTTTATTTTATTTTATTTAATTTTATTTTATTTTATTTTATTTTATTTTATTTTATTTTATTTTATTTTATTTTAAATAGAGCTTCAGACAGAGCAGTGCCCCCAGTTAGCATCACACCCCCTGGAAATATTAATGACACCTGCTGGAAAGTTTCAATACAACATTTCCTCTAAAACGCTCTGATAAAGTCTCATTTTAAACAGAGGTACGTGCTGCACCTCCAGGGGGCGCTGTAGGGTCACAGAACCATCCAGTTTTCAGACAGAAACAAATTAATTAAACTTGATTATTTTAATTGAAATCAGCCCCGTCTATAGTTCTGGAACATTCTGTTATAATTATGACATTTTAAATCACAATATTGATCTAAAACGACTTCATTTTCAGAGGGTCAATGAGAAGAACCTTCGAACACGGAGAAAGACCTGAGAAGAACAGTCTGAACAACAGGTTTGATTTGACGCAGGATTTAAATCTAAAAACACAGATCTAAACACCTCACACACTTAAAGCTGCTCTGTGTCACCCTGATCGTTTCCATGGGGATCTGATAACTTCGGCTGGAATGTTCCACAGTTTGGCATTCGACGTGTCGCTCTCCATGGAGACAAATGACACCACCAGAAATCCAGCAGGACAAACTACACCTTTGAACGTCAAAGAATAAACGTGGAATCATCTGTTCGGGTTAGTTTACATCAGGTCAAATGTGTCAGATGCCCTCCCAGAACTGAAGGAGTCCTGGTTTAGATCTGGTTTAAACATGTTTAGACCTGGTATAGTCCTATTTTAGACCTAGTTTAGAGCTAATTTAGTTCTGCTTTAGACCTGGTTTATTCCTGATTTAGCCCTGGTTTAGACCTGGTTTAGACCTGATTTAGCCCTAGTTTAGCCCTAGTTTAGACCTGTTTTAGACCTGGTATAGTTCTATTTTAGCCCCCCACCCCGACCTCCTGTGTGTCAGATGCCCTCCCTCTGACCCCCTGTGTGTCGGATGCCCTCCCTCTGTCCCCTGTGTGTCGGATGCCCTCCCTCTGTCCCCCGTGTGTCAGATGCCCTCCCTCTGTCCCCCGTGTGTCGGATGCCCTCCCTCTGTCCCCCTGTGTGTCGGATGCCCTCCCTCTGACCCCCTGTGTGTCGGATGCCCTCCCTCTGTCCCCTGTGTGTCGGATGCCCTCCCTCTGTCCCCTGTGTGTCGGATGCCCTCCCTCTGTCCCCTGTGTGTCAGATGCCCTCCCTCTGTCCCCTGTGTGTCGGATGCCCTCCCTCTGTCCCCCGTGTGTCGGATGCCCTCCTCTGTCCCCTGTGTGTCGGATGCCCTCCCTCTGTCCCCGTGTGTCGGATGCCCTCCCTCTGACCCGTGTGTCGGATGCCCTCCCTCTGACCCCTGTGTGTCGGATGCCCTCCCTCTGACCCCCGTGTGTCGGATGCCCTCCCCTCCCCGTGTGTCGGATGCCCTCCCTCTGACCCCCTGTGTGTCGGATGCCCTCCCTCTGTCCCCTGTGTGTCGGATGCCCTCCCTCTGTCCCCTGTGTGTCGGATGCCCTCCCTCTGACCCCTGTGTGTCGGATGCCCTCCCTCTGTCCCCTGTGTGTCGGATGCCCTCCCTCTGACCCCCTGTGTGTCGGATGCCCTCCCTCTGACCCCTGTGTTGGATGCCCTCCCTCTGTCCCCTGTGTGTCGGATGCCCTCCCTCTGTCCCCTGTGTGTCGGATGCCCTCCCTCTGTCCCCTGTGTGTCGGATGCCCTCCCTCTGTCCCCTGTGTGTCGGATGCCCTCCCTCTGTCCCCTGTGTGTCGGATGCCCTCCCTCTGTCCCCTGTGTGTCGGATGCCCTCCCTCTGTCCCCCTGTGTGTCGGATGCCCTCCCTCTGACCCCTGTGTGTCAGATGCCCTCCCTCTGTCCCCTGTGTGTCGGATGCCCTCCCTCTGTCCCCTGTGTGTCAGATGCCCTCCCTCTGTCCCCCGTGTGTCGGATGCCCTCCCTCTGTCCCCTGTGTGTCGGATGCCCTCCCTCTGTCCCCTGTGTGTCGGATGCCCTCCCTCTGTCACCCGTGTGTCGGATGCCCTCCCTCTGACCCTGTGTGTCGGATGCCCTCCCTCTGTCCCCTGTGTGTCTGATGCCCTCCCTCTGACCCCCGTGTGTCGGATGCCCTCCCTCTGACCCCCGTGTGTCGGATGCCCTCCCTCTGACCCCCGTGTGTCGGATGCCCTCCCTCTGACCCCCGTGTGTCGGATGCCCTCCCTCTGTCCCCTGTGTGTCGGATGCCCTCCCTCTGACCCCTGTGTGTCGGATGCCCTCCCTCTGTCCCCTGTGTGTCGGATGCCCTCCCTCTGACCCCTGTGTGTCGGATGCCCTCCCTCTGTCCCCTGTGTGTCGGATGCCCTCCCTCTGTCCCCCTGTGTGTCGGATGCCCTCCCTCTGACCCCTGTGTGTCGGATGCCCTCCCTCTGTCCCCTGTGTGTCAGATGCCCTCCCTCTGTCCCCCGTGTGTCGGATGCCCTCCCTCTGTCCCCTGTGTGTCGGATGCCCTCCCTCTGTCCCCTGTGTGTCGGATGCCCTCCCTCTGTCCCCCGTGTGTCGGATGCCCTCCCTCTGTCCCCTGTGTGTCGGATGCCCTCCCTCTGTCCCCTGTGTGTCGGATGCCCTCCCTCTGTCCCCTGTGTGTCAGATGCCCTCCCTCTGTCCCCTGTGTGTCGGATGCCCTCCCTCTGTCCCCTGTGTGTCAGATGCCCTCCCTCTGTCCCCTGTGTGTCGGATGCCCTCCCTCTGACCCCCTGTGTGTCGGATGCCCTCCCTCTGTCCCCTGTGTGTCGGATGCCCTCCCTCTGTCCCCTGTGTGTCGGATGCCCTCCCTCTGTCCCCTGTGTGTCGGATGCCCTCCCTCTGTCCCCTGTGTGTCAGATGCCCTCCCTCTGTGCCCCTGTGTGTCGGATGCCCTCCCTCTGTCCCCCGTGTGTCGGATGCCCTCCCCTCCCCGTGTGTCGGATGCCCTCCCTCTGACCCCCTGTGTGTCGGATGCCCTCCCTCTGTCCCCTGTGTGTCAGATGCCCTCCCTCTGTCCCCTGTGTGTCGGATGCCCTCCCTCTGTCCCCTGTGTGTCGGATGCCCTCCCTCTGACCCCTGTGTGTCGGATGCCCTCCCTCTGTCCCCTGTGTGTCGGATGCCCTCCCTCTGACCCCTGTGTGTCGGATGCCCTCCCTCTGTCCCCTGTGTGTCGGATGCCCTCCCCTCCCCGTGTGTCGGATGCCCTCCCTCTGTCCCCCGTGTGTCGGATGCCCTCCCTCTGTCCCCTGTGTGTCGGATGCCCTCCCTCTGTCCCCCTGTGTGTCGGATGCCCTCCCTCTGTCCCCTGTGTGTCGGATGCCCTCCCTCTGTCCCCTGTGTGTCGGATGCCCTCCCTCTGTCCCCTGTGTGTCGGATGCCCTCCCTCTGTCCCCTGTGTGTCGGATGCCCTCCCTCTGTCCCCTGTGTGTCGGATGCCCTCCCCTCCCCGTGTGTCGGATGCCCTCCCTCTGTCCCCCGTGTGTCGGATGCCCTCCCTCTGTCCCCTGTGTGTCGGATGCCCTCCCTCTGTCCCCTGTGTGTCGGATGCCCTCCCTCTGTCCCCTGTGTGTCGGATGCCCTCCCTCTGTCCCCCTGTGTGTCGGATGCCCTCCCTCTGTCCCCTGTGTGTCGGATGCCCTCCCCTCCCCGTGTGTCGGATGCCCTCCCTCTGCTCCGCGGGGCCGGTGGTGCGTGTCTCTTTAAGGGCGTGTCGCGGTGTGTTGTGCCCGGAAACAGGCGCAGTTGGGCGGCTTGTCTGCGCTCGTCTCCTCGCTGGCTCCGCTCGGTCCCCGGTGCTACTGCGGGTCTTGGTCCGGGTCTGGGTCTGGGTCTCGGTTCTGGCTCCGGTTTGTCACGAGGCTCTGGAACATGCACGGGCGGCGCGTGCACGGCGGGTCACGCGCACGGCTGTGACTCGTGCGTCAAACGTGGGCGCGCACGGCGGATCTCTGCGCAGACTTCGCTCAGGTGTGGCTTCATTTACCTGCGGACGAGTTAGACCCGCTCTGGACCGGGTTTAGACCTGCCCTGGACCAGGTTTAGACCCGGTCTGGACCAGGCTTAGACCTTCTTTAGAACCACGTTAGACCTGGTTTAGTTCCAGCTCTCAGTTTAAGGAAGTTTTGCTGTTTATTCAACATCCCCATTCTGAGAATCCTCTGTGCTTTAACTGAACCAGGACTGAACTAGGTCTAAACCAGGTCTAACCCAGGTCTAAACCCAGACTAAACCAGGACTAAACCCAGACTAAACCAGGTCTAAACCAGGACTAAACCAGGACTAAACCAGGTCTAAACCAGGACTCCATAATTTAAGGACTAAACCAGGTCTAAACCAGGACTCCATAATTTAAGGACTAAACCAGGTCTAAACCAGGACTAAACCAGGTCTAAACCCAGACTAAACCAGGACTAAACCAGGTCTAAACCAGGACTCCATAATTTAAGGACAAAACCAGGTTTATAGAAGTTTAATGATGTGATTAAACGTGTTAGATCCAAAGCTTCAGGGGGTTGTAGGTTCCCATGTCGTCTCTGCTGTTGTTTTGCCTCTGAGCAAGACACTTCGAACCTGTTTATTTAGGAAAGCGTCAGGACGGTTCACGAAAGACCAAGATTCAGTTTCACTGTTTGACTGACAGAAACTTGTCCCACGACTTTTGTTTTATTCTTCTGTAAAAAATTTTGTTTCACATTTTTCCCTTTTTACTTTGTGACCTCAGTCAGATTATTATTCTTAGTAAATATTGTAGGCCTATAGTTAGTCCCTGTTTAGACCTGGTTTAGACCTGGTTTGGACCTGGTTTAGACCTGGGTTAGACCTGGGTTAGTCCTGATCTAGCCCTGGTTTAAATCCTGGTTTAGTTCTCGTTTAGATCTAGTTTAGTCCCGGTTTAGTCCTGGTTTACACCTTGTCTCGTCCTGGTTTAGTCCTGGTTTAGTCCTAGTTTAGACCTTGTCTAGTCCTGGTTTAGTCCTGGTTTAGTCCTGGGTTACTAAACCAAGACTTGCCCAGAACTAAATAAACCAAGACTAATCCAGGACAAAACCAGGACTTTAATCAGGACTAAACCAGGACTAAACCTGGACTTAATCAGGACTAAACCTGGACTAAACCTGGACTAAACCAGGACTAAACCAAGACTAAACCAGGACTAAACCAGGACTAAACCTGTCTGTCTTGCAGGCTGTTGCTGATTTCTTTACCTGGATCTTGGTGGATCTGGATAAAATCAAGACCTAACCTGGACTAAACCTGGCCTAAACCCGGCCTAAACCTGGACTAAACCCGGACTAAACCTGGACTAACCCTGGACTAAGTCAGGATGCCGGACCAGATCAGCGTCACGGAGTTCATCAGTGAGACCAATGAGGATTACAAGGCTCCAACCACCTCCAGCTTCACCACCAGAATGTCCCAGTGCAGGAACGCCGTGTCCGCCCTGGAGGAGGTACTGCCTCCTCTGCGCCTCCTCTGCACCTCCTCTGCTCCTCCTCTGACCCTCTGCGCCTCCTGTGCGCCTTCTCTGCGCCTCCTCTGACCCCCTCTGACCCTCTGCTCCTCCTCTGACCCTCCTCTGACCCTCTGCTCCTCCTCTGACTCTCCTCTGACCCTCTGCGCCTCCTCTGACCCTCCTCTGACCCTCTGCGCCTCCTCTGCACCTCCTCTGCTGCTCCTCTGACCCTCTGCACCTCCTGTGCGCCTTCTCTGCGCCTCCTCTGACCCCCTCTGACCCTCTGCTCCTCCTCTGACCCTCCTCTGACCCTCTGCTCCTCCTCTGACCCTCCTCTGACCCTCTGCTCCTCCTCTGACCCTCCTCTGACCCTCTGCGCCTCCTCTGACCCTCCTCTGCACCTCCTCTGACCCTCTTCTGACCCTCTGCTCCTCCTCTGACCCTCCTCTGACCCTCTGCTCCTCCTCTGACCCTCCTCTGACCCTCTGCGCCTCCTCTGACCCTCCTCTGCACCTCCTCTGCACCTCCTCTGACCCCCTCTGTTGCTCTGCGCCTCCTCTGACCCTCTGCTCCTCTCCTCCTCTCCTCTTCCTCTCCTCCTCCTCTCTCCTCTCCTCCTCCTCTCCTCCTCTGCTCCTCCTCTGCTCCTCCTCTCCTCCTCTGCTCCTCCTCTCCTCCTCTGCACCTCTAAACTCTGATTAAACATACGTTCTTCTGTGTTAATCCTGTTTTTGCCGTATTCAGTTTTCAGTTGAACAAACGGAAGTGGCTTTAACACTTCCTTTAAAACAAAGTGTCCCCAGAATTTCACAACATCAGAACAGGAACTCCCTCTGACCCAAGAGGAGCAGAGGAGGAGCAGAGGAGGAGCAGAGGAGGAGCAGAGGAGGAGCAGAGGAGGAGGAGAGGAGGAGCAGAGGAGAAGAGGAGGAGGAGAAGAGGAGGGAGAGGGAGTAGTAGCAGTAGCAGTAGCAGCAGCAGCAATAGCAGCAGCAGCAGCAGCAGCAGCAGTAGCAGTAGCAGTAGCAGCAGCAGCAGCAGCAGCAGTAGTAGCAGCAGCAGCAGCAGCAGTAGGCTGCCGGTGGCGGTAGTTGGCAGTGCTGCCGCGGCAGCTGCGGCAGCGGTAGCGGCAGCGGCAATAGCGGCAGCGGCGGCGGCAGCGGCGGCAGCGGCAGCGGTGGCAGTGGCTGCGGTAGCGGTAGCGGTAGCAGTGGCGGCGCAGCGGTGCGGCGGCGGCAATAGCGGCAGCGGCTGCGGCAGCGCAGCGGCGGTAGCGGTGGCGGTGGCTGGCGGCGGCAATGGCGGCGGCAGCGGCGGCGGCTGCTGGCGGCAGCGGCAGCGGTAGCTGGCTGGCAGCGGCCAATGGCGCCAGCGGCGGCGGCTGGCAGTGGCGGTAGCGCGGCGGTGGCGGCGGCGGTGGCGGTGTTGCTGCGGCAGCGCAATGGCGGCGGCGGCGGTGGCGGTAGTAGCGGTGGCGGTAGCGGCGGCCGGCGGCGGCGGCGGCGGCGGCTGCGGCGGTGGCGGTGGTGGCGGTGCGGCGGCGGCAGCGGCGGCGGCTGCGGTGGCAGTGGTAGCAGCGGCGGCGGCAGCGGCGGCAGCGGCAGTGGCTAGCGGTGGTAGCGGCAGCGGTAGTGTGGTAGCAGCGGCGGCGGTAGCGGCAGCAGCGGCGGCTGGCGGTAGTAGCGGCAGCGGCTGGTAGCGGTAGCGGTGCAGCAGCAGCAGCAGCAGCAGCAGCAGCAGCAGTAGCAGTAGTAGCAGCAGCAGCAGTAGTAGCAGCAGCAGCAGCAGCAGCAGCAGCAGCAGCAGCAGTAGCAGTAGTAGCAGCAGCAGTAGTAGTAGTACTTCTGTAATAGTAGTGTGGTTTCTTCCCGTATTAAACTGCAGAGGCCTGGTGTATTGTGGGAGTTGGAGTTCTGTCGTTCAAAGGAAAAGTCCTTTTTAAACAGTAATGGTTAAAGAAGCACCTGAGGCTGAACCCGCCTGGGATCAAGTCCAGACCTGATCCTCCCCCCACAGCACAGAAACAGACCCGCGAGGACCTGGTTTAGATCCCTGTTTAGAATGGGTTTAGACCTGGTTTAGACCTGGTTTAGATCTGGGTTAGTCCCTTTCTGGACCTGTATCAGACCTTGATTAGTCCTACGTTAAACCTGGTTTAGACCTGTGTTTAGTCCCTGTTTAGACCTGGTTCAGACCTGGTTCAGTCTGTGTTTAGACCTGGTTTAGACCTGTGTTAGACCTGGGTTTGTCCCTTTTAACCCTTTATTATTCATCTGTCTACATATCCAAAGCTCAAAATGCTCTGTTCCACCTTGTGATGTCATGAAGTGGTAGTTTTCAAGTGAACATTTCCTTTTACCTTTAGTTCAGTAGAAATCTGCAATTCCACATCTGATATTATCCAAATGATTCCTCAGATTTGTTTCTGTCTCAACCTGTGTCTGTCTGTGTTTGGAGGTTTGGTGTTTGCCCAGTTTCTGGTCTGGTGTTTGACCTATGCCCTGGTTTTTGTCTGTCAGGCTCTGGACCTGGACCGGACCGTCCTGTCCAAAATAAAGAAGTCTGTGAAGGCCATGAACACGTCCGGACTCAGTGAGTTTACTCCAAAACAGTCCTGATATGGGAGACCCGTTTAGTCCTGGTTTAGATCTGGTTCAGTCCTGGTTTAGTCCTGGTTTAGTCCTGGTTCAATCCTGGGTCAGTCCTGGTTTCATCATGGTTTCATACTGGTTTAGTCCTGGTTCAGTCCTGGTTCAGTCCTGGTTCAATCCTGGTTTAATCCTGGTTTAGTCCTGGTTCAGTCCTGGTTCAGTCCTGGTTTAGTCCTGGTTTAATCCTGGTTTAGTCCTGGTTCAGTCCTGGTGTAGTCCTGGTTCAGACCTAGTTTAGTCCTGGTTTAGTCCTGGTTCAGTCCTGGTTCAATCCTGGTTCAATCCTGGTTTAATCCTGGTTTAGTCCTGGTTCAGTCCTGGTTTAGTCCTGGTTTAGTCCTGGTTTAATCCTGGTTTAGTCCTGGTTCAGTCCTGGTGTAGTCCTGGTTCAGTCCTGGTTCAATCCTGGTTCAATCCTGGTTTAATCCTGGTTTAGTCCTGGTTCAGTCCTGGTTTAGTCCTGGTTTAGTCCTGGTTCAGTCCTGGTTTAGTCCTGGTTTAGTCCTGGTTCAATCCTGGTTCAATCCTGGTTTAATCCTGGTTTAGTCCTGGTTCAGTCCTGGTTCAGTCCTGGTTTAGTCCTGGTTTAATCCTGGTTTAGTCCTGGTTCAGTCCTGGTGTAGTCCTGGTTCAGACCTAGTTTAGTCCTGGTTTAGTCCTGGTTCAGTCCTGGTTCAATCCTGGTTCAATCCTGGTTTAGTCCTGGTTCAGTCCTGGTTTAGTCCTGGTTTAATCCTGGTTCAGTCCTGGTTCAGTCCTGGTTCAGTCCTGGTTCAGTCCTGGTTTAGTCCTGGTTCAGACCTGGTTTAGTCCTGGTTTAGTCCCGGTTTAGTCCCGGTTCAATTCTGGGTCTGCTGTAGGACAGTGGTGCAGACCGAGGATTCCCTGAACACATTCCTCTCATTCTGCTCGTGTCCCAGCATGCCGAGCGGCGCGACTCTGAATGAAACAAATGTGCAAAATTAACGCCACTTGCTAGTCCTAGTGTAGACCTGGTTTAGTCCTGGTCTAGACCTGGTTTAGTCTTGGTTTGGACCTAGTTTAATCCTGGTTTAGTCCTGCTTTATTCCCGGACTGATCCTGGTCTGGTCCTGGTTCAGTCCTGGTTTAATCCTGGTCTACCCTTTTCCTGGTTTAGTCCTGGTCCTGGTCTAACCCTGGTCCTGGTGTAGTCCCAGTGTAGTCCTGGTCCTGGTTTAGTCCCGGTCTAACCCTGGTCCTGGTTTAACCCTGATCCTGGTGTAGTCTTGGTCCTGGTTTAGTGCTGGTCCTAGTCTAACCCTCGTCCTCTCTATAGTTCTGGTTTAGTCCCGGTCTAACCCCGGTCCTGGTCCTGGTCCCGGTCTAACCCTGGTCCTTGTATAGTCCTGGTCCCGGTCTAACCCCGGTTCTGGTCCCAGTCTAACCGCAGTCCTGGTCCCAGTCCCGTTTTAACCCTGGTCCCAGTCCCGGTCTAACCCCGGTCCTCGTATAGTCCCGGTCCCGGTCTAACCCCAGTCCTCGTATAGTCCTGGTCCCGGTCTAAACCCGATCCTGATCCCGGACTAACCGCGGTCCTCATATAGTCCTGGTTTAGTCCCAGTCTAACCCCGGTCCTGGTCCCGGTCCCGGTCTAACCCTGGGCCTGATCCCGGTCTAACCCTGGTCCCAGTCCTGGTCTAACCCCAGTCCTCGTATAGTCCCAGTCCCGGTCTAACCCCGGTCCTCATATAGTCCCGGTTCCGGTCTAACCCCGGTCCTGGTCCCAGTCCCAGTCCCAGTCTAAGTCTAACCCTGGTCCCAGTCCCGGTCTAACCCCAGTCCTCGTATAGTCCCGGTCTTGGTCTAACCCCGGTCCTCGTATAGTCTCGGTCCTGGTTTAGTCCCGGTCTAACCCCGGTCTTCGTATAGTCTTGGTTTAGTCCCGGTCTAACCCCGGTCCTGGTTTAGTCCTGGTCTAACCCCGGTGTAAGCCCGGTCTTCGTATAGTCTTGGTTTAGTCCCGGTCTAACCCCGGTCCTGGTTTAGTCCCGGTCTAACCCCAGTCTAACCCCGGTCCTCGTATAGTCCTGGTCCTGGTCCCGGTCTAACCCCGGTCCTCGTATAGTCCTGGTCCTGGTCTCGGTCTAACCCCGTTCTTCCCTCAGCTCATGTGGAGAACGAGGAGCAGTTCGTGGCGTCGATGGAGAAGTTTGGGGATCACTGCGTCTGTCGGGAAGACGCGGAGGTCGGGTCGGCGTTTCTCAAGTTCGCTGTGTTCACCAAAGAACTGACCGCACTCTTCAAGAACCTGGTACGGACCTGGTCTAGGTTTAGACCTGATTTAGACTTCTTTAGACCTTTGTTTAGTCCTGGTTTAGACCTGCTTTAGACCTGCTTAAGACCTTTGCTTTAGACCTGATTTAGACCTGGTTTAGACCTGCTTTAGACCTTCGCCTTAGACTTTCTGTAGACCTGGTTTAGACCTGGTTTAGACCTGATTTAGACCTGGTTTAGACCTGGTTTAGACCTTTGCTTTAGACCTGCTTTAGACCTTCGCTTTAGACTTTCTGTAGACCTGCTTTAGACCTGCTTTAGACCTGCTTTAGACCTGCTTTAGACCTTCGCTTTAGACTTTCTGTAGACCTGGGTTAAACCTGCTTTAGACCTGGTTTAGACCTGCTTTAGACCTTCGCTTTAGACTTTCTGTAGACCTGGTTTAGACCTGCTTTAGACCTGCTTTAGACCTGCTTTAGACCTTCGCTTTAGACTTTCTGTAGACCTGGTTTAGACCTGCTTTAGACCTGCTTTAGACCTGCTTTAGACCTTTGCTTTAGACCTGATTTAGACCTGCTTTAGACCTTTGCTTAGTCCTGGTTTAGTCCTGGTTTAGACCTTCTGTAGACCTGGTTTAGACCTTTGCTTAGACCTGCTATAGATCTGGTTTAGACCTGGTTTAGGCCTGCTATAGACCTGGTTTAGACCTGGTTTAGACCTAGTTTAGACCTAGTTTAGACCTAGTTTAGACCTTGGTGCTTTATTCTGTAGCTGTACCTTTAGACACATAAACATATATTTGGATCCTATATTTATATTAATGTCTGTGGTTTTATTTTGACGGTGCCTGGCTTCCTGTTGCAGAAGCCGAGGCCTGTCTATATTTTGGTGTGGTTTTATTGTGACGGGGCTGTGTTTTCCTGTATATTTCGGTGTGTGGTTTTATTGTGACGGGGCTGTGTTTTCCTGTATATTTCGGTGTGTGGTTTTATTGTGACGGGGCTGTGTTTTCCTGTATATTTCAGTGTGTGGTTTTATTGTGAAGGGGCTGTGTTTCCTGCATATTTCAGTGTGTGGTTTTATTGTGACGGGGCTGTGTTTCCTGTATATTTCGGTGTGTGGTTTTATTGTGACGGGGCTGTGTTTCCTGTATATTTCGGTGTGTGGTTTTATTGTGACGGGGCTGTGTTTCCTGTTGCAGTTGCAGAACATGAACAACATCATCACGTTCCCTCTGGACAGTCTGCTTAAAGGAGACCTGAAGGGCGTCAAAGGGGTCAGTGCCTCCGTCAAAACGTCTCGATTTTCATCTCGATCCTCAATAACGTCGTCATGGAGACAAGCAAATAACAAAGTTTCCTGTTTAGAAGTTACACAGTGCAACTTTAACTGTGTTTTAGTAACAAAACAAAAAAGTATTCCGACCTGTCTTTAAATTTGCATTACGTAACTTTTCGGTTGGGGGTCTGTCACCTGCTTCTTTCTAAGACCTGGTTTAGTCCTTGTTTAGACCTGGTTTAGAACTGGTTTAGGCCTTTGCTAGTCCTGGTTTAGACCTACTTTAGATCTTTGCTTAGACCTGGTTTAGACCTTTGCTTAGTCCTGGTTTAGACCTGGTTTAGACCTTTGTTTAGTCCTGGTTTAGATCTGGTTTAGACCTGGTTTAGACCTTTGCTTAGTCCTGGTTTAGACCTGATTTAGACCTTTGCTTAGTCCTGGTTTAGACCTGGTTAGACCTTTGCTTAGTCCTGGTTTAGACCTGCTTTAGAACCGGTTTAGACCTGGTTTAGACCAGGTTTAAACCTGTTTTAGACCTGCTTTAGACCTTTGCTTAGTCCTGGTTTAGACCTGCTTTAGAACTGGTTTAGACCTGGTTTAGACCTTTGCTAAAGTAGGTATTTTAGTAAAAAAAAAAAAACGGTATTACAACCTGTTAAATTTGCATTACGTAACTTTTCGGTTGGGTCTGTCACCTGCTTGTTTCTATGGAGACGGCATTGCACTGCCTGTAATGTTCCACAGTGTGACATTCACTGCAAAAAAGCTTAAGATATAAACACTTAAATCTATCAGAAAATGACTTAAAGGCAGTGAAATGATCTGTTCCTGCAGCGAGATCATTTTACTGGACGAGCTCTCTTCAAATAAACGACCTCTAGACGAGAATGAAGCGTCTCAGAACGAGTAAGTCGAGAATAAATCTGAAAACAAGACAAATAATCTGATAGAAAAAATTTAAAATCTTGGCCAGATCAGAGACATTTGCCGTGTTAAACAGCTCTACTTTACATTCATTCAGTTACAGGTGGTTTTATAGATCAAAAATACCTAGAAAAATGATCATTCTGACTGTGAGCGGGGTCGCCTCTCCACAGATCTGACCTGGAACTTGGTCTGGCTTTAAATCTCCAACACCCCCATGTCCTTGTGTTTGTTTTGGCTCCTCCCTGCGCTCCTTTTCCTTATCAAAGGGTCCAACGTCCAGGCTCTGCGCTCTGATTGGACGCTTCTCTCAACAACCACAACTTAAAGCTCCTGAATTACACAAAACTGACTCCTGTGAGGTTTAAGTCGCGTTTTAATGTTCTTATGTTCCTCCTCAGAAACAGACCTGGAGTTGTGTTTTGTTTCATTCACACATGTTTGCGTAACTCTTTATTATTTGTCTGTTTACATCTCCAAAGCTCCAAACGCTCTGTTCCATCTTAGCTGTTTTCAGGCTTTGGTTACACAGGAAACTAAAGTTCTCACCGGTTTAAGTGAACTCAGGATGCGTCATGGACAGAGGGTGTGGATTTGCCGATTTGCTGTCAAATAAAAACAAGGCCGTACAAAAGCAGACGTCACAGTGAGGAAAATAACAATCATAGATCCCATCATCGACATGGACTCTTACATTTCATTTGGACTCTTACAAATGATAATTTATTTGCACCAAGCTACGTTACAACATCTGCCGTGGAGAAACATCTACTGTGGAGAAACATCTGCTGTGGAGAAACATCTGCTGTGGAGAAACAAACATTTGCTGTGGAGAAACATCTGCCGTAGAGAAACATCTGCTGTGGAGAAACATCTGCTGTGGAGAAACATCTGCTGTGGAGAAACAAACATTTGCTGTGGAGAAACATCTGCTGTGGAGAAACATCTGCCGTGGAGAAACATCTGCTGTGGAGAAACATCTGCTGTGGAGAAACAAACATTTGCTGTGGAGAAACATTTGCTGTGGAGAAACATCTGCTGAGGAGAAACGTCTGCTGTGGAGAAACGTCTGCTGAGGAGAAACATCTGCTGAGGAGAAACGTCTGCTGAGGAGAAACATCTGCTGTGGAGAAACCTCTGCTGTGGAGAAACAAACATCTGTCGTGGAGAAACATCTGCTGAGGAGAAACATCTGCCCTAAAGAAACATCTGCTGTGGAGAAACATTGGCTGTGGAGAAACAAACATCTGCTGAGGAGAAACATCTGCTGTGGAGAAACATCTGCCCTAAAGAAACATCTGCTGTGGAGAAACAAATGCTGAGGAGAAACACACACACGTTTTGTTTGTTTATTTTACCGCTTGTATTTTACATCTGCTTTGTTGACGTGGTTCGCTTGGAAAGTGTAACTTGGTTCCCTGATTTTTGGCGTGAACACGTCAGTCGTGTTTTCAGAGTGTTTTCTGTTTGAGAGAAGAACTCATTCTAAATCTGCAGGGTTTGTGTGCTAAACATTTGTGTGAATGAAACAAAACACAACTCCAGGTCTGTTTGTGACGAGGGAATGACATTAGAACAGATCAGAGTGTAATAATAGTGTATAGTGTCTTGTTTAGGAGTTTGATTTTATACTCTAAAAGGTGAGAGTGCCTGAAAAACTATCTGAGGCTAACGCTAATGCTAATGCTCATGCTAATGCTAATGCTAATGCTAATGCTAATGCAAAGCTATCTTGTGATTGTAACGATATTTAGAGGGATTTGTTTAACAGCACAAGATAAAATAATCCTCCTCCGTCTCCCCTCAGGACCTGAAGAAACCATTCGACAAAGCCTGGAAGGACTACGAGACCAAACTGTGAGCTCCTGCGAGAACTTTAGACCTGGTTTAGACCTGGTTTAGACCTAGTTTAGACCTTGTTTAGACCTAGTTTAGACCTGGTTTAGACCTAGATTAGTCCTGGTTTAGTCCTGTTTTTTTCCTAGTTTAGACCTAGTTTAGTCCTGGTTTAGACCTGGTTTAGTTTTGGATTTAGACCTGGTTTACACCTGGCTTAGACCTGGTTTAGTGATTTAGTCTTGGATTTAGACGTGGTTTAGACCTGGTTTAGTTTTGGATTTAGACCTGGTTTACACCTGGTTTAGACCTGGTTTAGTGGTTTAGTCTTGGATTTAGACCTGGTTTAGATCTGGTTTAGACCTAGTTTAGACCTGGTTTACATGTAGTTTAGTCCTGGTTTAGACCTGGTTTAGACCTGGTTTAGACCTAGTTTAGACCTAGTTTAGACCTGGTTTAGTCCTGGTTTAGATCTGGTTTAGACCTTGTTTAGACCTGGTTTAGACCTGGCTTAGACCTGGTATATCCAGACTGAAGAATGGGTCAAAGACATGTACAGTTTATCTAAATCTTACCTCGTAGATTCAGGAATTCTTGAATCTTGGAAAAAATAAAATTTAGGAAAACAAATACAACAAAAAAAACCCAAATAAACAAATAAATAAAAACAAAGGACAAACATCCTATGAATGTTTTGTCCATTTTTCAGGTCGAAGCTGGAGAAAGAAAAGAGGGAACACGCCAAACAGCACGGGATGATCCGCACAGAGTTCAGCGGAGGAGAAATCGCAGAAGAGATGGAGAAAGAGAGGAGGATGTTCCAGATGCAGATGTGTGAGGTAAGAGAGAGAGAGGAGAGGAGGAGGAGAGAGAGGAGAGGAAAAGAGAGAGGAGGAGGAGAGGAAGAGGAGAGGAAGAGGAGAGGAGGAGAGACAGAGAGGGAGGAGCTTTCTTCAGTACGAATACAAATTCATAGACGAATTCCGTCCTGTTTCAGGCCTGGTTCAGGCCTGGTTCAGGCCTGGTTCAGTCCTGGTTCAGTCCTGGTTCAGGCCTGGTTCAGGCCTGGTTTAGTCCTGGTTCAGGCCTGGTTCAGTCCGTATCCGGCATCTTGATCGATGTTTCTTCTGCTCAGTAAATAAGGCCTGTGAAGTGACGATGTATTTTTGACAGTCGAGTTAGAAGAGACGGTAGAGAAGATGGATAAAATACACACATTTAATTTATGACTGGACTCATTTGAGAGTTTATTTTATGCTCAACTACAGCTAAATATGCACATGAATATTTTGATATATTTCTGAAATCTTTCGTACTCCACAGTCTCGGTCTTGTTTTATTTTCAGTATTTAATCAAAGTGAACGAGATCAAAGTGAAGAAAGGAGTCGACTTTCTACAGAACCTCATCAAGTATTTCCACGCACAGTGCAAGTCAGTACTACTACTACTACTACTACTACTACTACTACTGCTACTGCTACTGCTACTGCTACTGCTACTGCTACTGCTACTGCTACTACTACTATTACTACTACTACTACTACTACTACTACTACTGCTACTGCTACTGCTACTGCTACTGCTACTATTACTACTACTACTACTACTACTACTGCTACTGCTACTGCCACCGCCACCGCCACTGCCACTGCTACCGCTACCGCCACCATTACCTACCACTACTACCACCACCACCGCCACCGCACCGCCACCGCCACTGCCACCGCTACTGCCACCGCTACCATTACTACCACTACCACCACTACCGCCACTGCTACCGCTACCGCCATCGCCACTGCCACTGCCACCGCTACCACTACCACTACCACTACCACCACCAGTGCTACTGCTACTGCTACTACTACTACTACTACTACTACTACTACTACTACTACTGCTACTGCTACTACTGCTGCTACTGCTACTACTACTACTACTACTACTACTACTGCTACTACTACTACTACTGCTACTGCTACTACTGCTGCTACTACTACTACTACTACTACTACTACTACTACTACTACTGCTACTGCTACTACTACTGCTATTTCAATTTTTCTACTACAAATACTAATATTTCTCATATTTCTCATATTTTTCTTGTCAGTTTTTTCCAGGACGGGTTGAAGGCCGTGGAGAACCTGAAACCTTCGGTGGAAAAATTGGCCACAGACCTGACCACAGTGAGTCCCGGTTCAGTCCTGGTTCAGTCCTGGTTTAGTCCTGGTCTAGTCCTGGTTCAGTCCTGGTCTAGTCCTGGTTCAGTCCTGGTTTAGTCCTGGTTCAGTCCTGGTCTAGTCCTGGTCTAGTCCTGGTCTAGTCCTGGTCTAGTCCTGGTCTAGTCCTGGTTCAGTTCTGTTTATTTTCAGATCAAACAGGGGCAGGACGCTGAGAGGAAACAGTTGGTGCAGCTCAGAGACGTCCTGAAGAACTCTCTGCAGACGGAGAGCAAAGAGGTCAGATGCCCTCCCGTCCTCCCTGTGTGTCAGATGCCCTCCCTGTGTGTCAGATGCCCTCCCTGTGTGTCAGATGCCCTCCCTGTGTGTCAGATGCCCTCCCTGTCTGTAGTTATATCCCAGGGTCTTGCTTGTAGGACTCTCAGAAGCAGAACTCGGGCTACAGTCTTCACCAGCTCCAGGGGAACAAAGCTCACGGCACCGAGCGCTCGGGCGTCCTGTACAAGAGGAGCGAAGGGTGAGTCTTTAGTCCTGGTTTAGTCCTGGTTTAGACCTGGTTTAGTCCTTGTTCAGTCCTGGTTTAGTCCTGGTTCAGTCCCGGTTCAGTCCCGGTTCCCACTGCACAAAGAAATGTTGAAACGTCTTTTTTCCAACGTCTTCTGGACGTCCAGTACTGACGTTCCCAGGACCTCCGGATGAGGAGACTTCTGGTCCAAATGTCGACGTCTTTTCTACGTTAAATTTCATCTCATTTTAAACGGTCACATTTTTATGCAGCGCTTTTCCTCCTTCAAGGCTCAAAGCGCTTTACAACAAGGAACCACTCACCCATTCACACACACACACTCACACACACACTCACACACACATTCACACACACATCCACACACACATTCACACACACATTCACACACACACATTCACACACACACTCACTCACCCATTCACACACACATTCACACACACATTCACACACACATTCACACACACATTCACACACACATTCACACATTCACACACACACTCACTCACACATTCACACACACATTCACACACACATTCACTCACACATTCACACACACATTCACTCACACACATTCACTCACACATTCACACACACATTCACACACACATTCACTCACACACATTCACTCACACATTCACTCACACACATTCACACACACATTCACACACACATTCACACACACATTCACTCACACATTCACACACACATTCACACACACATTCACACACACATTCACACACACACACACACACACACACACACACACACACACACACACACACACACACACACACACACACACACACACACACACACACACACATTCACACACACATTCACACACACACACACATTCACACACACACACACACACACACATTCACACACACACACACACTCACACACATTCACGCACACATTCACACACACATTCACACACACATTCACACACACACACACTCACACACATTCACGCACACATTCACACACACACACACACACTCACTCATTCACACACACACACATTCACTCACACACATTCACACACACACACACACATTCACACACACACACATTCACTCACTCATTCACACACACATTCACACACACATTCACACACACATTCACACACATACACACACACACTCACTCATTCACACACACATTCACACACACATTCACACACACACACACACACACACATCCACACACACATTCACACACACATTCACACACACACATTCACTCACTCATTCACACACACATTCACACACACATTCACACACACATCCACACACACATCCACACACACATTCACACACACATCCACACACACACACACATTCACTCACCCATTCACACACACATTCACACACCCATTCACACACCCATTCACACACACATTCACACACACATTCACACACACACACACACTCACACACACATTCACACACATTCACTCACACACATTCACTCACACACATTCACACACACACACACACACACATTCACACACACATTCACACACACATTCACTCACACACATTCACTCACACACATTCACACACACATTCACACACACATTCACACGCACATTCACACACACATTCACACACACATTCACACGCACATTCACACGCACATTCACACACTCACATTCACACACACACATTCACACACATTCACACACACATTCACACACACATTCACACACACATTCATACACACATTCACACACACATTCACACGCACATTCACACACACACATTCACTCACACATTCACACACACATTCACACACACATTCACACACACATTCACATTCACACACACATTCACACACACATTCACACACACACACACTCACACACACACACACACTCATTCACACACACATTCACACACACACACATCCACACACACATTCACACACACACACACACTCACACACATTCACGCACACATTCACACACACATTCACACACACACACACTCACACACATTCACGCACACATTCACACACACACACACACACACACACTCACACTCACACACACTCACTCATTCACACACACATTCACACACACATTCACACACACACACACACATCCCCACACACATTCACACACACACACATTCACTCACACACATTCACACACACACACACACACATTCACACACACACACATTCACTCACTCATTCACACACACATTCACACACATTCACACACACATCCACACACACATTCACACACACATTCACTCACACACACACATTCACTCACCCATTCACACACACATTCACACACCCATTCACACACACATTCACACACCCATTCACACACACATTCACACACACATTCACACACACATTCACACACACATTCACACACACATTCACACACACACATTCACACACACATTCACTCACACACATTCACTCACACACATTCACACGCACATTCACACGCACATTCACACACACACATTCACACGCACATTCACACACACATTCACTCACGCATTCACACACACATTCACACACACATTCACTCACACATTCACACACACATTCACACACACATTCACACACACATTCACTCACACACATTCACACACACACATTCACATACACATTCACACACACATTCACTCACGCATTCACACACACATTCACACACACATTCACTCACACATTCACACATTCACACACACATTCACACACACATTCACACACTTTCACACACACATTCACACACACTCACACACACATTCACACACACACACTCACACACACATTCACACACACATTCACACACACATTCACACACACACATTCACTCACACATTCACACACACTTTCACACACCCATTCACACACACATTCACACACTTTCACACACACATTCACACACACTCACACACACATTCACACACACACACTCACACACACATTCACACACACATTCACACACACATTCACACACACATTCACTCACACATTCACACACACATTCACACACACACACACTCACACACACATTCACACACACACTCACACACACATTCACACACACATTCACACACACATTCACACACACATTCACACACACATTCACACACACACATTCACTCACACATTCAAGGACACAACGACAGCTTCATCTGTGGGAGCTGGAATCAGACCAGTGGATCTGACGCTCAACCGACAATGTTTTATGTTGAAAGCGAGATTCGAACCCCCAACCTTCGGACAAACAAACGCTCGACCGACTGAACCACACTGTAGGCCCAGAGAATTAGAATCATTTTTGTATGAGGAGGCTAGAATTGTCCACAAATTGCATTTCCAAATAAATAAACAGACATAAATACATAAATTAAACCGATAACAAAATATCATGTACTCAAATAAATAATTGTAATAAATGTTTAATCACAAATAATCTGAATTAATATTAATGAATAACATTGATAATAACAATATTTATATTTATCATTAAACAAACAAAAAGTAGAAAAGACAGCGTCAGTACTGGACGTCCGGAAAACGTTGGAAAAAAGACGTCTTCTGGAGTCACAGTCTGGACCTTCAGTGGATCCAGACTGGACGCACTAAAATGACCCTAAAAAGACGGCGTTTAAGCGTTTCTTTGCTCAGTGGAAATATTCATCAATGACATAATTTTCCCGTGTCAGACGTCCAAAACTCTCCTAGTCCATGGTTCAAATGTTTAACTCTAGATTGACGTCCAAGTGGTGGACGGAATTTGCACGTAATTTAGTCCAGAACTCGTCTTGAACCGACGGATGCGATAAAGACCTGACCTGCACGTCCAGAAAACAAATAATGTTTAGTGGGTTTCGTCCTGGTTTAGTCCTTTTCCACACCTGGTTTAGTCCTGGTTTAGTCCTGGATTAGTCCTGGTTTAGTCCTGGTTCAGTCCTGGATTAGTCCTGGTTTAGTCCTGTTCAGTCCTGGATTAGTCCTGGTTTAGTCCTTTTCAGTCCTGGTTAAGTCCTGGTTTAGTCCTGTTCAGTCCTGGATTAGTCCTGGTTTAGTCCTGTTCAGTCCTGGATTAGTCCTGGTTTATTCCTGGTTTATTCCTGGTTTAGTCCTGGTTCAGTCCTGATTTAGTCCTGGATTAGTCCTGGTTTAGTCCTGTTCAGTCCTGGTTAAGTCCTGGTTTATTCCTGGTTTATTCCTGGTTTAGTCCTGGTTCAGTCCTGATTTAGTCCTGGTTTAGTCCTGACTTGGTCCTGGTCTTGTTTCAGCCTGAGGAGAGTTTTTCAGAAGAGGAAATGTTCGGTGAAAAACGGCTTCCTGACGATAAACCACGGAACGGTGAGAAAACCGAGCTCCCATTGGCTCTCTGCTGCTTAGCCCCGCCCCCCTCGCCCTTATGCCCCGCCTCCTGCACGAACAACCTGCTCCTATTGGCTGAGTGCATGCCAAACCCCGCCCCCTGCATGTTTATCCAGGACCCCACACCACACACACAACACAGAGTATGAAGAAGTGTCCAAATGAAGCTCATCGAGGCCAGCAGTGCCGTACGAGTTCTGTATTTGGAATTCTGACCATGAGTAAAGTAACCGACTGGCCAATCAGGAGCAAGTCTGTTGAAGCTTCATATCTTGATTTAAGGACAGTCTTCACAACAGTCTGAAGTGTCCCGCTGTTTGTGGAACTTCTGGTTAATAGTTTTCTGTGGTAAATGTGTGTGTAAATGTTCAGGCTACATTCAGACTGAAGGGCTTAATGTTCAAATCTGATTTTTTTTTTGTGAAATCCGTTTCTTTTGCGAGGTCGTTCACATTTCCGATCAAACGCGACTTGTCTGTGATCTCCGGTGTGAACTTTAAACGCCCCAAAAGTGTCCCGCATGAGCACTGGAGACAGGACGACGTCACAGCAGCAGCTCAGGGTTTACGGAAGTCGCCTAAACATGGAGCTGCACTGAGCACCTGGAGATTTTACAGCTGCTGTCGTACGACTCTCGTGGGAGGAAACACGTCTTCGGCCTTTTTCAGTATCAAACACGTCGGCGTTGGGCTGTTTTGGCTCAGAACAGGAGCACAACAGCCAAACTCTCGCTTGTTGATGACGCGTAGACTGAAGTCGCATGCCTAAAGATCGGACATGTTTCGGTTTTAGGAGCACAGATCCAAGTGGCCTGGGTTGCATTTGTAAAAATCGGATCTGTGTCGTTCAGACGTCATTAAAAGATCAGATTCAGGTCTCATAAGGGGCGAAAAAAAATCTGATTTGGGTCACTTCAGGTGCAGTCTGAATGAAACCTCAAATCTTCAACCAACAAGGTCCACAAAGGAGAAACATTCTTCAGGAAGAATTTATCCACAACAATCGAGGGAAGAAAGACGAAAGCTTAAAGGAAACGACGACGAGCATCATGGAAACGACTGAGCAACACTAACGTTCTGGTCCTGGAGAAAACAGAAGGAGCTTGTTCACTCAGACTGATTCTACAATTACAATTAAAAATCCATTTCGTGATGTCGATATTAGCGCAGATAAATAGATTTGTGCAGTTCCAATGCTACAGATGTTCACAGACACATGTAGAGTGACCAGATTCTCAAAATAAAAACCCAGGACACTCGGTTTGTGGTGGTTTGTAATAATAAAATAATGAAACAAGTGCGAAATTAAGGAGAATTGTTGCACTCGGCTCTAACATGCGTCAGTATAGTCGCATTTTCTTTGTGTTTTGGTCGTTTTTAAGCAGCTTTTCTGTATTTTACCCAAACAAATGACAGTTTATGCCTCTATTTACTGTCGGCAGGGATCAGATTGGTCAAAAATAGGGACACCAGGGACATTTCTTGGATAAAATTCGGACAAATCAGTGGTTTTGTATGAAACCGCTGGGACAAAGAACGAAAAACAATAAAATGGGAAAACAGTTTGTTATTTCATTATTACAGTTTTTAATTTAAAGTTTATTTCCAAGAACACCAAAACAACCTCAGTGCCTATTTTAATGTTGATATGTTATTCTCTCTGGTTTATATGAAGTTCTGCTGCTCAGAGCTCCGCCTGTGAATTCAGTGAGTCAGAATTCAACTGTGGATCTATAATAAAAGTATTTTAATTATAGTTCTGTGGAGTTGATTGAACAAAGGAGAGTTTATCGCTGCTTCCTGGGACTGTCCCGGGGAAATAGAGACGTCTGGACACCTTAATTACATCTGTAGCGTTCCAACGGCACAAATCTGTCTGTCCAAACTAATATCGACATCGCAGAACTCGTTTCCGCCGCCACCACTTTCTTAAAGGGTGATACTCGTAGGATTGGGCAGCGTCGCGTCGTCATTTTGGTCCAAATGTTTAAAAAAAACGCTCTGCTCAGCGATCCACATCCTGCGGCGCTTTGCTGTGGCGACGTTTACTTGGTTCAGTACTGATTCAGTCCAGTTTCAGTCCGGTATGCAGTATGGATAGACAGATTTGTGCAGTTTGAATGTTAAACATGTAATTAAGGTGTCCAGACGTAATAATAATAATAATAATGCATCAGTTTTATATAGCGCTTTTCTGGACACTCAAAGACGCTTTACAGAGCATTATTCATTCACTCCAGACCCGGTGGTGGTAAGCTACTATTGTAGCTACAGCTGCCCTGGGGCAGACTGACGGAAGCGACTGACGGAAGCGAGGCTGCCAATCTGCGCCATCGGCCCCTCCGACCACCACCAACACTCACGCACACACCACTTTCATACTAGGCAATGTGGGTGATGTGCCTTGCCTAAGGACACAATGACAGTTTTTGCAACTGGCGCCCCCCTGTGGCACCTGGAATTCCTTGTGGTCTCCCATCCAAGTACTAACCAGGCCCGGCCCTGCTTAGCTTCTGAGATCTGACGGGATCAGGCTTTGACGAGCCGGTATGGCCACGTCCCAGTTTTGAGCCCTGTGTCCCCCGTCCCAGCAGATTTATCCAAAACCACTGATTTGTCCCAGTTTTATACAAGAAATATACAGAAAAGCTGCTTTAAAAAGACCAAAACACAAAGAAAATGTGACTATACTGACTCATGTTAGAGCCGAGTACAGAACAGTTTTCCTTAATTTTGCACTTGTTTCACTATTTTATTATTACAAACCACCACAAACCGAGTGTCCTGGGTTTTTATTTTGAGACATGTGTCTGTGAACATCTGTAGCATTGGAACTGCACAAATCTATTTATCTGCGCTAATATCGACATCACGAAATGGATTTTTAATTGTAATTGTAGAATCAGTCTGAGTGAACAAGCTCCTTCTGTTTTCTCCAGGACCAGAACGTTAGTGCTGCTCAGTCGTTTCCCTGACGCTCGTCGTCGTTTCCTTTAAGCTTTCGTCTTTCTTCCCTCGATCGTTGTGGATAAATTCTTCCTGAAGAATGTTTCTCCTTTGTGGACCTTGTTGGTTGAAGATTTGGTGATGGGGCAGATTTATGAAGCTGCTGGAGAATTCGCCAGACATTTACACACATTTACCACAGAAAAACATTAACTGTAAGTTCCATGAACAACGGAGCACTCCTACGGTTGTGAAAAAGATCTATAACGAGATAAATCCAACATTTTAAGACCAAAATGACTCTTTTTGGTGTCAGGATCCTCATTTTGACCTTCAAATGTCAGTCTGAACCATCTCTTCATGATCCTGGGGTATTTATTTCACTTTTTTGTCCTTAAATCAAGCTTTGAACTTCAATAACAGACCAATCAGGCGCCTCCTTTCCCCGAGGTTGGATTAGATTATAACCGCTGGCCCCGATGAGCTTCATTTGTCACGTCACGCTCCCTCCGAACTCTTCTAAATAAAGTCTATAAAGTCTACGCACGCCTCACACACCACGTTTTCTTTTAATTTCATTGGTTTATTTTTTATTTATTTTGTTTTTTGTTTTTTTTTTCTTTTATTTCCGAAGTATTTTGAGGAGTCAGAAAGCGACCAATCACAGAGGCACAGGAGAAAGAGGAGGCGGAGCTTAAGGAGGAGGAGGACGAGGAAAAGGGTGAAGACATGTGATGAAAAAAAACATTCAGGGATTTTTTTCACACATTTTTTACATTTAATTAATTTGATTAATTTTTTTAATTTTATATAGATATTTTAGTTAATTATTTTATTTATTTATATATTTCATTTTTTACTTTTTTTGCATGTGAAATAATCCCTTTTTCCCCTTCGTGGTGGTGGGCTTTTGCTAACCCAGTATTTGCAGGTTGTCATGGTTTAAATTCACTTTTCTCAGCATGTTTTAAAGATTTGTGTTGTGTTTTTGTTGCTTGATCCTCAGATTCAAAAGCAACGTGTGGTTTTGTTGGTTTGTTTTGCGTTAAAGGTGCATTATGTGACTTTTTCATCAAATGCTTTTTTCTCTATGGAAATGTCATTTCTCTGCCTGAAATGTTCCACAGTGTGACATTAAACAGCTCTATTTTACTTTTATTCAATCACAGGTGGTTTTATAGCTCATATTCTGACATTCTGACTGTGACTCTCCACAGATCTGACCCGTAACTTGGTCTAGTTTGGTTTCCGGGAAGATAGAAAGGTTAAATACGACACTGTGAAGGTTTTCAGGCAGAGCAAAAACATCTTCATGGAGAAAAGCATTTGACGGACGGAAGTTACACAGTGCACCTTTAAAGCTGAACTCCGGCACGTCTGAAGCTAAAGTCCGTCTCTAGAGGAGGTGGAATTCTGTCAGAAGCCAAAAAACGGCACAGATCAGTGTTTCCTCGGCGGAGATCTCACTGTGGCAGTGAGTCTGTCAAGGAAACAAGCTAGTGTAGTGATGGGGGCAAGTTCTGAACTTCCACGTAAAACTGAAGAAGCTTAACTCCACTTTAACCCATCTGACAACAGCCACGAGTCTGACAAACCAAACGCTCTGCCTGGTTCACTCATTAGTGTCTGGAAACGTTAGAAAACAACTTCATAAGCACCTCACACTTCCTTCTGCTGATTTCCCACTGCCACAGCGAGATCTCAACTTTAAGTGTGAACGTGATCGTCCAGTCAGATTAGTTTATTTCAGTGACGTATGTGAAACAAGGGAGCTCATTGGTCACCATCATTTACGCATAAAATACGATTTTTCTCTGCTCAGATGGAGCCGTGTCCCGTTGGTTTTTCTGAATTTAAATTAAGAATAAAAAACAACAAAATGGGAAAACAGGTTATTTCATTATTCCGTTTTAGTGTCAAACAAAACAACTGATTTTGAACCTCTGTTTCCGATATTTAATTTAAAGTTTCTGTCAAAGAACATCAAAACAGTCTCAGTGCCTATTTTAATGCTGATATTTTCTTCTCTCTGGTTTATATGAAGTTCTGCCGCTTATTGCGCCGCCTGTGAATTCAGTTAGTCAGAATTCAACCCTGGATCTATAATAAAAGTATTTTAATTATAGTTCTGTGGAGTCGACTGAACAAAGGAGAGTTTCTCGCTGCTTCCTGTTTCTCGTCCTGGAGTTCAACATTTATTTTCTAAGACGCCAAAGTAAACGCGTCGCTGTAAAAGAAGAAACATGTTTGTCCACAAAACTGCAACGATTTTCCAGGTGAATCCTTCAGCAGCAGAACTTCAGATAAACCAGAGAGAAGAAAATATCAACATTAAAATAGGCACAGAAACTGAAATAAACTTTAAATTAAATATAGTTTTTTTTGTTTGACACTTAGAAAGAAATAAACTGTTTTCCCATTTTATTGTTTTTCATTCTTGATTGAAAATAAATTGTAAATTGTAAATAAATTGTAAATAAATTGCTATTTCTGATATTGAACTTGGCTCCAAATTCCCTCCTACGAGTGCAGGCCTCAGTGAGCTCCATTTGACTGGATGAGGTCTGTGGATCTGATGCTTTGTGTCCCTGGTTTTTGTCTTTCAGGCCAATCGACCTCCAGCCAAACTGAACCTGCTCACCTGTCAGGTGAAGAGGAACCCCGATGAGAAGAAGAGCTTCGACCTCTTCTCCCGTGAGACCCGACTGTAGTCCTGGTTTAGACCTGGTTTAGACCTGGTTTAGACCTGGTTTAGACCTGGTTTAGACCTGATTTAGACCTGATTTAGACCTGATTTAGACCTTGTTTAGACCTCAGTTTAGTCCTGGTTTAGACCTGGTTTAGACCTGGTTTAGACCTGGTTTAGACCTTGTTTAGACCTCAGTTTAGTCCTGGTTTAGACCTGGTTTAGACCTTGTTTAGACCTCAGTTTAGTCCTGGTTTAGACCTGGTTTAGACCTGGTTTAGACCTGGTTTAGACCTGGTTTAGACCTGGTTTAGACCTTGTTTAGACCTCAGTTTAGTCCTGGTTTAGACCTGGTTTAGACCTGGTTTAGACCTGGTTTAGACCTGGTTTAGACCTGGTTTAGACCTTGTTTAGACCTCAGTTTAGACCTGGTTTAGACCTTGTTTAGACCTCAGTTTAGTCCTGGTTTAGACCTGGTTTAGACCTGGTTTAGACCTGGTTTAGACCTGGTTTAGACCTGGTTTAGACCTCAGTTTAGTCCTGGTTTAGACCTGGTTTAGACCTTGTTTAGACCTCAGTTTAGTCCTGGTTTAGACCTGGTTTAGACCTGGTTTAGACCTGGTTTAGACCTCAGTTTAGTCCTGGTTTAGACCTGGTTTAGACCTTGTTTAGACCTCAGTTTAGTCCTGGTTTAGACCTGGTTTAGACCTGGTTTAGACCTGGTTTAGACCTGGTTTAGACCTGGTTTAGACCTGGTTTAGTCCTGGTCCAAGTTTACAGCAGTTTTCTTGTTTTTCAGACGACAGAACTTATCACTTCCAGGCGGAGGATGAGGCCGAGTGTCAGATGTGAGTTTTCACTCGTTTCTTTGAGTCTCTGGTCTTTGTCTTCAGCTGGATCTCCTTGGTGCCCTAGTTCACATCTGGTTTAGTCCTGGTTCAGTTGTGGTTCAGTCCTGGTTCAGTTGTGGTTCAGTCCTGGTTCAGTCCTGGTTCAGTCCTGGTTTAGTCCTGGTTTAGACGTGGTCCTAAACCGGTCTCTGGTCTCCTCAGTTGGATCTAGGTGCTTCAGAACAGTTAGGAGGAGAGATCAGTCTTGGTTTAGCCCTTTTTCAGTCCTGGTTTAGTCCTGGTTCAGTCCCGGTTTAGTCCTGGTTTAGTCCTGGTTTAGACCTGGTTTAGTCCTGGTTCAGTCTTGGTTTAGTCCTGGTTCCGTCCTGGTTCAGTCTTGCTTTAGTCCTGGTTCAGTCCTGGTTCAGTCCTGGTCCAGTCCTGGTCCAGTCATGGTTCAGTCATGGTTCAGTCCTGGTTCAGTCCTGGTTCAGTCCTGGTTCAGTCCTGGTCCAGTCCTGGTTCAGTCCTGGTTTAGTCTTGCGTTAGTCCTGGTTCAGTCCTGGTTCAGTCCTGGTTCAGTCCCGGTTCAGTCCTGGTCCAGTCCTGGTTTAGTCTTGATTTAGTCCTGGTTCAGTCCTGTTTAGTCCTGGTCCAGTCCTGGTCCAGTCCTGGTCCTGACCCGGTCCTGACCCGGTCCTGACCCGGTCCTGACCCGGTCCTGACCCGGTCTCTGGTCTCCTCAGCTGGATCTCGGTGCTCCAGAACAGTAAGGAGGAGGCGCTGAACAAAGCGTTTAAAGGAGATCAGGACGAGGAGGAGAACAACATCGTGCAGGAGCTGACGCGAGCCATCGTGGGCGAAGTGCGGAGGATGAGCGGGAACGACCGGTGCTGCGACTGCGGCGCCGCAGGTGAGGGCGGGTTTAGACCGGGTTTAGACCGGGTTTAGACCGGGTTTAGACTGGGTTTAGACTGGGTTTAGACCGGGTTTAGACTGGGTTTAGACCGGGTTTAGACCGGGTTTAGACCGGGTTTAGACCGGGTTTAGACTGGGTTTAGACCGGGTTTAGACCGGGTTTAGACTGGGTTTAAATCGGGTTTAGACCGGGTTTAGACTGGGTTTAGACCGGGTTTAGACTGTGTTTAGACCGGGTTTAGACCGGGTTTAGACTGGGTTTAAATCGGGTTTAGACTGGGTATAGACTGGGTTTAGACCGGGTTTAGACTGGGTTTAGACCGGGTTTAGACCGGGTTTAGACCGGGTTTAGACCGGGTTTAGACCGGGTTTAGACCAGGTTTAGACCGGGTTTAGACCGGGTTTAGACTGGGTTTTAGTCTAGGTTTTAGTCTGGTTTAGTCTTGGGTTTAGTCAGGGTTTAGACCCAGTTTTAGTGTAGGTTTAATATGGGTTTAGTCTGGGTTTTCTGGGTTTAGTCTTGGGTTTAATCTGGGTTTAGTCTGGGTTTAATCTGGGTTTAGTCTGGGTTTAGTCTTGGGTTTAGTCTTGGGTTTAATCTGGGTTTAGTCTATGTTTTAATCTGAGTTTAGTCTTGGGTTTAGGCTGGGTTTTAGTCTGAGTTTTAGTCTTGGGTTTAGTCCCGGTTTAGTTTGGGTTTAGTCTAGGTTTTAGTCTGGGTTTAGACCGGGTTTAATCTGGTTTTGGTTTGGGTTCAGTCTGGGTTTATTCTGCGTTTTAATCTTTGGTTTAGTCTGGGTTTAGTTTGGGTCTAGTCTGGGTTTTAGTCTGGTTCAGCCCTGGTCCAGTCCTGGTCCAGCCCTGGTTTAGTCCTGGTCCAGCCCTGGTTTAGTCCTGGTCCAGTCCTGGATTAGTCCTGGTCCAGCCCTGGTTTAGTCCTGGTCCAGTCCTGGTTTAGTCCTGGTCCAGTCCTGGTTTAGTCCTGGTCCAGCCCTGGTCCAGTCCTGGTCCAGCCCTGGTTTAGTCCTGGTCCAGCCCTGGTTTAGTCCTGGTCCAGCCCTGGTTTAGTCCTGGTCCAGCCCAGGTTTAGTCCTGGTCCAGCCCTGGTTTAGTCCTGGTCCAGTCCTGGTTTAGTCCTAGTCCAGTCCTGGTTCTCTGTCCTCAGGTCCCTCGTGGCTCAGCACAAACCTCGGTGTTCTCATCTGTATCGAGTGTTCTGGGATCCACAGGGAAATGGGCGTCCACTTCTCCCGGATCCAGAGCCTGGACCTGGACGTGCTCGGGACCTCGGAGCTGCTGGTGGGTCTCAGCTGCACCGAAACCTCACCAAAATGTCACCAAAACACCACCAAAACCTGACTAAAACCTGCACCAAAACCTGCACCAACACCTGACTAAAACCTGCTCTAAAACTTTACCCGAACCTCACCTAAACCTCACCAAGACCTCACCAAAACCTGCACCAAAACCTCACCAAAACATGACCAAAACACCACCAAATCCTCTGCCAAAACCTGGCCCAAAACCTGCTTCAAAACCTGCTCTAAACCTGCACTAAAACCTGACCAAAACCTGACTAAAATCTGACTAAAACTTGCACCAAAACCTCACCAAAACCTGCACCAAAACCTCACCAAAACCTCACCAAAACCTCACCAAAACCTGCACCAAAACCTGCACCAAAACCTCACCAAAACCTGCACCAAAACCTGCTCCAAAACCTCACCAAAACCTGCACCTGACCAAAACTGTACCAAAGCTTTATCAAAACCCGCACCAAAACCTCACAACAACCTCACCTAAACTTGCACCAGAACATCACCGAAGCCTGCAGCAAAAACTTCACCAAAACCTGCACTGCATGCTTTTACTCTGAAATGCTGACACCTTCTTGAGATGCTTTTAGTTTGAAATTCTGCTCCACAGACAAACACAAACTCCTCCTGACCTCACCCACAGCGGTCACAGCTGGGATCATTTGGAGTTCCAGATTTGGAATAAGAATTTATTTACGGGCAAAATAGTGAAATAAAAATCAGGATCACATTTTATTTTGAAACTCTCTGACCCTGCAGTGCTTTATTTTGAAATTGCACTGTGGTGTTTTTTTTTTTGCAATTGTACTGTGGTCTTTTATTTTGGATTTGGGCTGTGGTGTTTTATTTTGAAACTCTGTGGTGTTTTATTTTGAAATTGTACTGTGGTGTTTTATTTTGACACTCTGTGCTGGTGCGTTGCAGTTGGCCAAAAACGTGGGGAATTCGAGTTTTAACGAGATCCTGGAGGCGGATCTGGAGGGACAGGACGTGTGCAAACCGGACAGCTCCAGCGACATGTGAGTTTACCGAGGGTTTACCGCGCAAAATATTTAAATACGTCAGTTTGAATCGGGCGACAAACAACCACTGAGAAAAACTACTAATACTTGTACTGCTAATACTTCCTGTTCCCCGTGTACTCGTGCCTCAGGCAGAGCCGCAAAGACTTCATCACGGCGAAGTACGTGGAGCGGCGCTTCGTGCTGCGCCTGCACCCGGAGCCCAGCAGGAGGCAGCAGCAGCTCTACGACTCCGTCCGGACCCAGGACATTCTCGGACTCATCCAGGTCTATGCCGAGGGGGCCGACCTGCTGGAGCCCGTCCCCCAACCCAACGAGCACGTGAGCAAGACCGGGACTGGACTGGGGCAGGACTGGAGAACGACCGGGACCAGGACTGGAGCAGGACTGGGGCAGGACTGGAGCAGGACTGGAGCAGGACTGGGGCAGGACTGGAGCAGGACTGGGGCAGGACTGGAGAAAGACTGGGACCAGGACTGGAGCAGGACTGGGGCAGGACTGGAGAAAGACCGGGACCAGGACTGGAGCAGGGCCAAACCAGATCTAAACCAGGTTCAAACAAGGTCTAAAGCAGAACTGAACCAGGACTAAACCAGAACTGAACTAGGACTGGACCAGGACTAAACCAGGACTGAACTAGGTCTGGACCGGGACTAGACTAAGACTGGACCAGGACTGGACCAGTTCTGACCCAGGTCTCTCTGCTCAGGAGCCCGGGGAGACGGTTCTTCATCTCGCCGTTCGGATGGTCGACAGAAATTCTCTGCACATCGTGGACTTCCTCGCTCAGAACAGGTAAGTCCGGACCTGGTCCAGACCTGGTCCAGACCTGGTCCTGACCTGGTCCAGACCTGGTCCAGACCTGGTCCTGACCTGGTCCAGACCTGGTCCAGACCTGGTCCAGACCTGGTGCAGACCTGGGGCCTAATTTATAAAGGACTGTATAGAAATTTCCGTGAGCTACATAGAGGAGGACTGAACCAGGCCTGAACAAGGTTTAAACCAGGAGGGGGACTCAACCAGGATTAAACCAGGACCAGGATTAAACCAGGACCAGGATTAAACCAGGACCATCCATCTTCTTCCCCTTTATCCGGTTGGGTCGCCGCCCAGTCCTCTGTGCGCCCGACCCGTCTGAACCTGTCTGCGGGTGGTGAACCCACGTCGTCCTTTCAGACTGAGCCCAGCCGAGCACCGGGCGACGTCACGGCCCTTGATTTCAGTTCATAGGGGTTCAACTGGTTCAGACTTTATACATGAGGGCCCTGGTCTTGGTTCTCGTTCAGTCCTGGTGTTGGTCCAGTCTTGGTCCTGGTTCAGTCCTGGTCCAGGTTCAGTCCTGGTTCTGGTTCAGGTTCAGTCCTGGTTCAGTCCTGGTCCTGGTTCAGTCCTGGTCCTGGTTCAGTCCTGGTTCAGTCCTGGTCCTGGTCTTGTTTCAGTGCTAATCTGGACAAACAGACGAGTCGTGGGTCGTCGGCGCTGCATTACTGCTGTTTGACCGACAACAGTGAGTGCCTCAAACTGCTGCTGCGAGGACGGGCCTCCGTCGACATACGTGAGTACTACAAATACTGCGAGTACTACAAGTACTGCTACTGATAATCCAAGTACTACTAGTACTGCTATTACTATTATTAAAAGTACTGCGCCTGATACATTTACTGCAGTAATGTGCTCGTGTTTGTTCAGTGAACGATTCTGGAGAGACGCCTCTGGACCTCGCCCGACGCCTCCGACACACTCAGTGTGAAGAACTGGTAACTCTACTCCTCCTTTTACTGCTCCTCCTTCTCCTCCTCCTCTCTCTCTCTTCTCTTTCTCCTCCTCTTTCTGTCTCTTCCAGTACTTTGGATGACCTGTACTGCAGCTGAAGGAGTACTATTTCACAGTACTTTCACAGTTCTTTCACAGTTCTTTCACAGTACTTTCACAGTTCTTTCACAGTTCTTTCACAGTACTTTCACAGTTCTTTCACAGTTCTTTCACAGTACTTTCACAGTTCTTTCACAGTACTTTCACAGTACTTTCACAGTACTTTCACAGTTCTTTCACAGTACTTTCACAGTACTTTCACAGTTCTTTCACGGTACTTTCACAGTACTTTCACAGTACTTTCACAGTACTTTCACAGTTTTTTCACAGTTCTTTCACAGTACTTTCACAGTTCTTTCATGGTACTTTCACAGTACTTTCACAGTACTTTCACAGTTCTTTCACAGTTCTTTCACAGTTCTTTCACAGTACTTTCACAGTTCTTTCACAGTTCTTTCACAGTTCTTTCACAGTTCTTTCACAGTTCTTTCACAGTTCTTTCACAGTACTTTCACAGTACTTTCACAGTACTTTCACAGTTCTTTCACAGTTCTTTCACAGTACTTTCACAGTACTTTCACAGTACTTTCACAGTACTTTCACAGTTCTTTCACAGTTCTTTCACAGTTCTTTCACAGTACTTTCACAGTTCTTTCACAGTTCTTTCACAGTTCTTTCACAGTTCTTTCACAGTTCTTTCACAGTTCTTTCACAGTTCTTTCACAGTACTTTCACAGTACTTTCACAGTACTTTCACAGTACTTTCACAGTACTTTCACAGTTCTTTCACAGTTCTTTCACAGTTCTTTCACAGTTCTTTCACAGTACTTTCACAGTACTTTGCCAGACTCTGAGTGTTTGTTGTCGTGCAGCTGACGCAGGCGCAGAGTGGGAAGTTTAACGTGCACGTTCATGTGGAGTACGAGTGGAGACTTCAGAACGAAGATCTGGACGAGAGCGAGGACGAGATGGAGGACAAGGTCAGAGGTCACAGGGCTCTGGGGTCAGAGGTCACGAGGCTCCAGGGGTCAGAGGTCACAGGGGTCAGGTGTTTGGTGTAGGATTTGGGTTGGGGAACAATGAGTTTGTTTAAAGTCGGTTTCCTCTGGACTCTTTAATATTTCTGGAGGGTCAAAGGGTCACTGGGGTCAGAGGTCACGGGGCTCTGGGGTCAGAAGTCTTGTTTACCTTTCTCACCTTTTTATACTTGATGTCTCTTGTGCTTCCTCCACAGCCCATCCCGATCCGCCGAGAGGAACGCCTCCAGGACCTGCCCACAGAGCGCCCCGACCTCCGCCCCGACCTCCGCCCCGACCTCCGCCCCGACCTCCGCCCCGGTGACCCCCGGCCCGGTGACCCCCGGCCCGGTGACCCCCGCTCCGACCCTCGCCCCGACCGCCCTGTGAGCTGCTTCGTGCCCGGCAGCGCCCCCTCTCAGGCGGGGTTGGCGCTGTTGGCTCGAGACGCGGCGTTGCTGGTGCGTGACCGCCAGAGGGCGCCGTGCCCCAGCCTCATGATCAGCAACGAGACGTACGGCACCATGATGGAGCCGGGGGGCGGAGCCATGCCCCCGCTGCCCCCCAGAGCGCCACCCAGAGGTCAGAGGGGTCAGAGTGGGGAGAGGGAAGATTCTTAGACTTGGACAAACTTATTGAGCCACAAAGGAAATTATTTAGACAGAGCAGCTCACACGTCCCAATAAATACAGTGTTAAAACAGTCTAAGTGTTGGGTGAGTGTGCGGAGCAGATTCCAAGACGCAAAATGACTTCTGTTTGGGTGTGAACGGCTCAACCTAAAAACAGAACAAAAATAAAACATTAAAAATATTAAACCTCGATCTGGGGTGTAACGGTTCATGTATTCGTACTGAACCGTTTCAGTACAGGTCGTTCAGTTCGGTGCAGGGCTGTGAGTGAGTTCGCGCAATTTGTGTCGACTTAAGGCGACAAGATGCAGCTCTAAATAAAACGGCAGATTATGTCAAATTTCATTCACGCTCCGCTGCACTACATGCAGACACATAATACTACATCCCCCACTCAGAATGTCGTCACACTTCTGTACAAAATAGTCGAGTTGGAGCAAATTGAATTAGTGCGAGTGTTTGTGAGCGAGCCGTTCATCAGAGCGATAATATCTAACTCAGCAGAGAAAGGACGGCCGCTCAGTGCGGGCGATTCCCTCGAGGTGTCACCGGTGCCTGATCCCACAGCTCCAGGAAACGGTGAGGTCCGGGGGAGAGCGGGAAGCGGCGTGGGATCAGCCCCCCGGTGCTTCAGGCGCAACTGTCGACTAAACTAGATAGTTATAGTTATAATTATTAGTTCTCAGTATTAGTAATGATTTTCATGGTTTGTTTACTCGTTCCCTGAGCGTTCAGTGTTGTGCTGTAGCAGACACAGGGTTTGGGCCTTTTGGGGGAAAGAAGTGCTGCATTTTATCATTCAAACATGTGACATTTTTGCATTTTGTTTCCATACTGTGCTGAAAATGAACCAAACCGTGGGTTTTGTGCACCGTTACACCCCGAGTTTCTAAACATTCTGTGAACATTTGAGGTTATTTCAATAAGAATTACCAGAATTATTGGCCTGTGAAATGCTGTTGCCTGTTTCCTCATCACAAAGAGACCTGGAGTTGTGTTTTGTTTCATTCACACATTCACACATCACTCAAACCTGCACATTTAAGCTCAGTTCTTCTCTCAAACAGGAAGTGCTCCACTGTGTTTTTAAGCTCCATGCACCTTCATTAAAATCTTAATATGATCATAATAATTTCAGCCCTGGAGTCGCCCAGTCTCTACTGAACCAAAGGTGAATGGAGCTGTTCACATGTAAACTACCGCTTCATGACATCACGAGGTGCAGCAGAGCGTTTGGAGCTCAAAACATGTGAATGAAACAGAACACGACTCCAGCTGTTTGTGACGAGGAAACATTAGTGCGTTTGTGTTGGTTGTGACTCGTGTCCTCGTGTCTCAGCCCCAGTGTCCCGGGTGCTGCCGATGGAAACGGTGGGACGTCAGCGCTCGTCCTCCGACCCCAACGAGCCCCTCCCCCCCGACAGGAACAGCTCCATGTATGGTGAGCACTTCCTCCTCTGGGCCTCGGGGTTTCCAGTCGCTTTAGCTCGTGTGCGTGTGTGGTTTGTATCGCGCTAAAAACAAAGACGGCGGCAAAGTTTAGCTCCAGAAACAACTTGAGTCTAAAAACCCAGAGGAGCACTTCACATTAATGATGTCTGTGAGGCCGTGGACAAATTAAGCTGCATTTTATTTGTGGACAACATCTTCTGCGCACAGTAGAAAATCTCTAACAAAAATAAAGGAGTGGCTCGATATTAATAAACTTTCAGTGAATTTGGAAAAAAAAACTAATATATTATCTTTGTAAACAGAATATCAATAATCAAAATAATATTAAAATTAATCAAATAGATATTGAAAGAGTATCTGTTCAGAAATTCTTGAAAATGAAAAGAAATATAAATTCTCTTTATTTACTGCATAACGGCCTATACTATCCATACTTGAACTTCTGTGTGGAGATATGGGGGAGCACTTCAATAAATCAAATATTAATTAAATTTTTCTGCTCCAAAAGAAAGTTATCAGGATCATTTATCATGCGAATTATTCAGCACCAACAAATCCTCTTCTTAAGATTAAAGTACTTCAGTTTTTTGCTCTTGTCGACTTGAGTACATCTGGCATCTTTCAAAGATGTTTTGAATAATATAGAGCTCTAAAATGATTAAATTATGCATAAAATTTGGTTTGTTTTAATAAAAAAGATCTTATATTTACTGTAAGTGAAATTGTAAACGCTAATTTGCCGTTCAGACACTGCTTTTCTTTGTGGAATTATGTCATTGTTGAACAGAGTTTGGCGTTAGAAGAACTTTTACTTTCAGTCTAAATTAACATAATGATTTACCTGATGACATCACCAGGTGTAACAGAGCGTTCTCTCTCTGTCTCTCTCAGTTCCCCCCGCGCAGCCCCCTCCCCCTCCTCCTCCGGTCTTCAAATCTGCCAAAAACATGCCCCTCCCCCCTCCGCCGCTGCACTTCAAGACCCCGCCCCTTCCTGGACAGGCCCCGCCACCTCACGCACACAAAGCCCCGCCCCTTCCTCCTCCGGTCCCGAGTCACCAGAACCGACCTGGACCCCGACCTGGACACGGACCTGGACCCGGACCTGGACCCGGACCTGGACCCGGACCTGGACCCGGACCTGGACCCGGACCTGGACCCAAGTCCCCCAAGTCCCCGAGCTCTGGTTCAACAAGGAGGAGGTAAGACCAGCACTGGACCAGGACTAAACCAGTACTAAACCAAGACTGAACCAGGACTAAACCAGGTCTGAACCAGGTCTGAACCAGGTCTGAACCAGGACAGAATCAGGACTAAACCAGGTCTGAACCAGGACTAAACCAGGTCTAACCTCGTTCTGTTTCCTCAGCTCGGGGCCAGACAGACCTCCCGTCAGATCCAGCTCAAAGCGAAGCGCCACCTCCCCGAAAACTCCGGCTCCTCCGACCCCCAAACCCCGGACCACGTTCTCGGTGAGTCCCGCCATGGCAGAGTGGTTAGCCCCTCTGAGTGTGGTTAGGTGAGGAGGTTGTGGGAGGTTGTAGGAGGTTGTAAGAGGTTGTAGGAGGTTGTGGGAGGTTGTAGGAGGTTGTAGGAGGTTGTAAGAGGGTTGTAGGAAGTTGTAGGAGGTTGTTGGAGATGGTAGGAGGTTGTAGGAGGTTGTGGGAGGTTGTGGGAGGTTGTGGGAGGTTGTAGGAGGTTGTAGGAGGTTGTAGGAGGTTGTGGGAGGTTGTGGGAGGTTGTTGGAGGTTGTAGGAGGTTGTGGGAGGTTGTTGGAGGTTGTGGGAGGTTGTGGGAGGTTGTGGGAGGTTGTGAGAGGTTGTGGGAGGTTGTGGGAGGTTGTGGGAGGTTGTAGGAGGGTGTAGGAGGTTGTGGGAGGTTGTGGGAGGTTGTTGGAGGTTGTGGGAGGTTGTAGGAGGTTGTAGGAGGTAGTAAGAGGTTGTGGGAGGTTGTAGGAGGTTGTAGGAGGTTGTAGGAGGTAGTAAGAGGTTGTGGGAGGTTGCATGAGGTTGTGGGAGGTTGTAGGAGGTTGTAGGAGGTAGTAAGAGGTTGTGGGAGGTTGCATGAGGTTGTGGGAGGTTGTTGGAGGTTGTAGGAGGTAGTAAGAGGTTGTGGGAGGTTGCATGAGGTTGTGGGAGGTTGTAAGAGGTTGTAGGAGGTTGTTGGAGGTTGTGGGAGGTGGTAGGAGGTTGTGGGTTCGAGGTTGTGGGTTGGACTCTGCAGTTTGAGCCTCGTGTTTGTTCAGCAGAAGCAGAAGTCTCAGAGGGTCATTGCCATCTACAACTGTTTGGCCGATAATCCCGACGAGCTGACCTTCACCGAGGGAGAGGTGATCGTGGTGGAGGGCGAGGAGGACCACGAGTGGTGGGTGAGTACCAGGACCAAGACCAAGACCTGTCCAAGACCACAGGACCTGAGACCAGAACAAAACTAAGACATCTGAAAGTTGAGACGGAGACAAGACCAAGATCTGTCCAAGACCACAGGACCCAAGACCAGAACAAGACCAACACCTCTGAGAGTCGAGACCGAGACCTCTGAGAGTCGAGACCGAGACCTCTGAGGATCGAGGCCGAGACCTCTGAGGATCGAGACTGAGACAAGACCAAGACCATAGGACTTGAGACCAGAACAAAACCAAGACCACAGGACCTGAGACCAGAATAAGACCAAGACCTCTCAAGGTCGAGACCAGAACAAGATGAAGACCTCTGAGGGTTGAGACCGAGACAAGACTGAGACCACGGCCCCTCAAGACCAAATCGAGACCATCTTTATCATTTTTCTGCATTTATTTGTGTTATTTCGGCACAAATATATCAATGTTTTTATAAATCTCTCGCCCGCTGGCTCCAGACGAGCGTAAAGGCGACAGTAATGAGCCCTGCACGGACTTGCACACCGGTACGAGTCTGTTGGTGAGACCAGCGGCCGTAAGGAAACGGGACGATCTCACTCAGACCTCGAGTCCAAATGCACTCGAGTCTGAGACGAGACTAAAACTGTGGTCTCGAGTACAGCAACACTAGAACCAGGACGAAACCAGGACTAGACCAGGACTAGACCAGGACTAAACCAGGGCTAGACCAGGGCTAGACCAGGGCTAAACCAGGACTAGACCAGGGCTAGACCAGGACTAAACCAGGACTAGACCAGGACTAAATCAGGACTAAACCAGGACTAGACCAGGGCTAGACCAGGACTAAACCAGGACTAGACCAGGACTAAATCAGGACTAGACCAGGACTAAACCAGGACTAGACCAGGACTAAATCAGGACTAAACCAGACTAAACTAGGACTTGTGCCTGTTGTATTAAGAGAAATGTTCATTGTGTGTTTGTGTTCATTTCAGATCGGACACATCGAGAGTGATCCCAGTCGGAGAGGCGTGTTTCCGGTCACCTTTGTCCATTTTATTACAGAATAAAACCAGGACTAAACCAGGACGAAACCAGGACTAAGGCAGGACTAAGGCAGGACTAAGGCAGGACTAAAGCAGGACTAAAGCAGGACTAAAGCAGGACTAAAGCAGGACGAAACCAGGACTAAGGCAGGACTAAGGCAGGACTAAGGCAGGACTAAGGCAGGACTAAGGCAGGACTAAAGCAGGACTAAAGCAGGACTAAAGCAGGACTAAAGCAGGACTAAACCAGGACTAAACCAGGACGAAACCAGGACGAAACCAGGACGAAACCAGGACTAAGGCAGGACTAAGGCAGGACTAAGGCAGGACTAAAGCAGGACTAAAGCAGGACTAAAGCAGGACTAAACCAGGACTAAACCAGGACTAAGGCAGGACTAAGGCAGGACTAAGGCAGGACTAAGGCAGGACTAAACCAGGACTAAACCAGGATGAAACCAGGACGAAACCAGGACTAAAGCAGGACTAAAGCAGGACTAAAGCAGGACTAAACCAGGACTAAACCAGGATGAAACCAGGACTAAAGCAGGACTAAACCAGGACTAAAGCAGGACTAAACCAGGACTAAACCAGGACTAAAGCAGGACTAAACCAGGATGAAACCAGGACGAAACCAGGACTAAAGCAGGACTAAACCAGGACTAAAGCAGGACTAAACCAGGATGAAACCAGGACTAAAGCAGGTCTAAAGCAGGTCTAAACCAGGACTAAACCAGGACTAAACCAGGACTAAACCAGGACTAAAGCAGGACTAAACCAGGATGAAACCAGGACTAAAGCAGGACTAAACCAGGACTAAAGCAGGACTAAACCAGGACTAAAGCAGGACTAAACCAGGACTAAACCAGGACTAAACCAGGACTAAAGCAGGACTAAACCAGGACTAAAGCAGGACTAAAGCAGGACTAAACCAGGATGAAACCAGGACTAAAGCAGGTCTAAACCAGGACTAAACTAGGACTACAGTGGGTCTAAACCGGGTTTACTGAGTGAACCCAGTGGTGTTTAAATACAGTGTTTGCCTCCATCTTGTGGACACATGTGGTACTGCAGCTCATTGGGACAAATTAAATTTAGTTCTTTTTCTTTTTAGTTTTAACGTGGAGGATTTGTTTTAACATTTTTTAGAAAACAATAATTCTGTATTTATGACCAAACCAGGACTCATCCAGGTCAGAATGGCAGTGCCTTCACTTAAATGGGACTCAGATTTCAGTGATTCTCAGAGATTTTAAATATAACATTTTGTATTTGTGGATTTTAAGAATATGAATGAATGAATAAGAGATTTTGTCGTTTTGACTGAAGCTGCGGCGCAGGTGGAGTCTGGGTCAAAGGTCAAATCTCCGTTATCGTCTGTTATATATTTTATTATTTCCCTGTTGGTTTTGGGGCGTCTCTGTTCTCATCCTCATTAAACATTTAAAAATAAAACCACTTTTGTGTCTTTTACTTTTATTTAAACACACTGCATGTAGTTTAACTTAAGCTGAGACAGGTGAGAGCGTCAGGGCTGTAACAATAAGGTAAATCTGGTGGTTTCGTATCGTCAAAGGTCCCACAATAATATCGTGGACCATCTGCTTAAATGAACAGTTCTGATGCAGAAATAGCTAAAAAGGGAACTACATAGACCATGATCCTTTGCTCCGTTTCAGTGCAGACGACATGAAGAAATAACTGTTCTAAGCACTTTTACATCTTCATTCTTTGGATTAAGTCTGTGAAGCATTTTTAGAGGAAAAAGTCGCAGATTCACAGTTTTATATTGTAATAAATCTGGTGCTGTGAGATGTTTATGGTGAAAATATCGTACAGAGAGATTTGGATTTCGTTCCGTCCCTAATGACAATAAATGTACCAAATGACTCAAAGCGTTTTAGTGTCAGTCTTGTTATTCTGTAGAATATCGTAATATCGTGAGCTTTCCCACGATATCGCAATAAATATCGTACCGTGAAGTCCTTACTTCACTTACACTTGGATATCGTTACAGCCCTGACTTTAAAGGGTAAAGGATACGTGTTTATGCGACACATTTCACATTTTCACTGTTTTCACGCTTAAAATGTTTGTGTTTCATATGAACTTTGCACAGGAATTGGTTTAACAAAGACTTTTAGTATCACAGCCATGATTTAGCTTTTATTTTTTATTGTGCCGTATTGAATCGATTAGAAAAATATTGAATCGTATCACCAACTCCTTAATGATACTCAGCCCTAACAGAGATGGATGAAAATTTGCATCTTTGGCTGTTCTAATTACGTTCTAATTACAGATGTTGTTATGAACTGTCCTTATCTAATAAATAAACACGTGCATTTGTTAAAGATTCGTCAAATATTTCGCAAACTATTTGACAGATATTTATGTCACAGGATGCAGTGTCCAGTCACCACCAGCAGAGGGCGGAACTCCAAACTCACGTGACTCCAGATGTTCTGTGCGGAGAATATTTGAGCTTTTTGGCAACGCTGATAAAACAGAAGTGACAGAGTAAAGCGGAGGTTTGGAAGCGAATTACGCACTGAGCCGGTGTTGAGTCGGTGTTTTCAGTTGGTAAAAAACGTTAAACCGCTGATTTAACGTGACGAGTTTGTGGCGCTGATTCAAAATAAAGAACGAAAAGAAGAAACATTTGGAGATTTCGGTAAAACACAGCGACGCTTCCAGAAACACAGAATAATAGAGATGTTTTGATGGAAATTGAACCAGCGACTCAAGAGCAACAACAACAACAACTACTACTACTACTACTACTACTACTACAACAACTACTACTACTACTACTACTACTGCTACTACTGCTACTACTACTGCTACTGCTACTACTGCTACTGCTACTGCTACTGCTACTACTACTACTGCTACTGCTACTACTACTACTACTGCTACTACTGCTACTGCTACTACTACTGCTGCTGCTACTACTGCTACTGCTACTACTACTGCTGCTGCTACTACTACTACTACTACTGCTACTACCACCACTACCACCACCGCCACCACTACTGCCTACCACTACCACTACTACTACCATCACTACCACCACTACTGCCACCTGCTACCATCACCACTACTACTACCACTACCACTACCGCTACCACCATCACCACTACTACTACACCTACTACTACCACTACCACTACCACTACCACCACTGCTACCGCCTACCACTACTACCACTACTACCGCTACCACTGCCACTGCCGCTACCATCATCACCGCTACCACTGCCACCACCACCACTACCACTACCACCACTACACTACCACTACCACCACCATACTACCACTGCCACCGTTACTACCACTACCACCACTGCCACCGCTACTACTACTACTACCATCACTACTACTGCCACTACCACTACCACTACTACTACCACTACTGCCACCGCTACCTACCACTACCACTACCACTACCGCCACCGCTACTACCACTGCTACCACTGCCACTACCACTACTCACCACCACTACCACTGCCACTACTACCACTACCATCTCACTACCACTGCCACTGCCACCGCCACTACTACTACCACTACCGCTACTGCTACCACTACCACCACTACTACCACTGCCACCGCTACCACTACCACTACCACCGCCACCGCTACCACCACCACTACCACCACTGCCACCGCTACCACCGCTACCGCCACTACCACTACCACTACCACCGCTACCACCTACCACTACCGCCACTGCCACTACTACCACTGCCACTACTACCACTACCACCACTGCCACTACCATCACCGCCACTGCCACCGCTACCACCACCACCACTACCACTACCACCGCTACCACCACTACCACTACCACCGCTACCGCTACCACTGCTACCGCCATCACTGCTGCCACTACCACCGCTACTACTACCACCACTGCCACTGCTACCGCCACTACCATCACTACCACTACCGCTACCACCACTACCGCTACCGCTACCACTGCTGCCACTACCACCGCTACCACTACTACTACCACTACTACCACCGCCTACCGCTACCACCGCCGCTACTACTACTGCTACTACTACTGCCACTACTACCTACTGCTACCGCTGCCACCTGCTACTACTACTACCACTACTACCGCTACCGCTACTGCTACTACTACCACTACTACTGCTACCGCTACTACTATTCAATTCAATTCAACAATTTATTTTGTAGCGCCAAAATCGCAACAACAGTTTCTCTAACCAAGATATGGATGAGTAAAACATACACACAGACATATCAAAACAGGAATAAACAACATTCATGTAAAGCAGCAAATGAAACATTGTCCAGTCATCCCCTGTCCTTAGACCCTCCTTCTCAGCAAGGAAAACTCCAAAACCCAGGGTCCTGGGAAAAGAAGAAACCTCAGGAGAACTACAGTGAAGGAGGGATCCACTCCCATGGACGGACAGGCTATAGATGTCCAGGCCCGTGGGCCAGTTCAGTATGACCACAGCTACCCAGGTGGGGAAGGAGCCGGGCGAGGAGGAGGAGAAGAGGGCGAGGAGGAGGAGCCGGGCGAGGAGGAGGAGCCAGGCGAGGAGGAGGAGCCAGGCGAAGAGGAGGAGCGAGGTCCAGCTGCCATCAGGCGTCTGAAAGAGTTCCACTCCACAGGGGAGTGGGACAGGGACAACATGTGAATAGCAATGAACAAACTACAGATGAGAACATAGTGAGTGATGCTGATGAGAAAAAGGAGGAAACAGAGGACAGTGCTCAGGTTGCCACACTTCCCCAGCTTGTTATCTCCTGCGGCAGCTTATCTTAGTGACATCAACTAAGTAACCTGGTCATAAGCTATTCAAGAGGAAGGTTTTAAGCCTGGTCTTAAATAAAGAGACTGTGGGTGCCTGTTTAACATCAACAGGGAGTTGATTCCATAACACAGGAGCTTGGTAACTGAAGGCTCTCCCCCCCACTGTACTTTTAGACACTCTAGGAACCACTAATAATCCTGCATTCTGAGAGCGAAGTGCTCTATTTGGCTGATAGGGGACAATGGCATCCTGAAGATATGATGGGGCCATATTGTTTAAGGCTTTGTATGTCAGGAGGAGAACTTTGAATCTAATTCTAAACTCGACAGGAAGCCAGTGAAGTGATTTTAACACAGGACTGATGTGATCACGCCTTTTAGTTCCTGTTAGGACTCTGGCCGCTGCATTTTGGACCAACTGGAAGCTTCTTAAAGTACCTTTAGTGCAGACGGTGAGCAGAGAATTACAGTAATCTAGTCTGGATGTAACAAATGCATGGATAAGTTTTTCAGCATCATTTTTAGGCAAAATTTTTCTGATTTTAGTTATGTTTCGCAGGTGAAAATATGCAGTTTTACAGGCTTGGTTTATATGAGCTGTGAATGAGAGATTTTGGTCAAATACGACTCCAAGGTTTTTTACAGTAGAGCTAGAGGCTATACTCACATTGTCAAGTGAGATTATCTGGTCTGACAGAGAATCTCTCTGACCTTTAGGACCGACAACAATGACCTCTGTTTTTTCAGGGTTTAAAAGGAGGTAATTCAGGGTCATCCAGGTTTTGATGTCCTTCACACAGGCACTGAGCTTATCGATTTGATCGGTCTGATTAGGTTTCATTGATAAGTACAGCTGAGTGTCATCAGCATAGCAGTGGAAATTAATGCCATGTTTTCTGATAATGTTACCTAATGGCAACATATACAGAGTAAACAGGATTGGACCAAGCACAGATCCTTGTGGAACACCACAAGCTACTTTAGAGCAGGGAGAGGTGCACTGGTTTACACTAACAAACTGGTACCTATCTGATAGATAGGATTTAAACCATTTGAGGGCGGTCCCTCTGACACCTATGTCACATTCTAACCTCTGCAGTAGAATGTTGTGATCAATGGTGTCAAACGCTGCACTGAGGTCCAGTAGGACCAGGACTGAAGCCAGCCCGTTATCAGCAGCTAGTAGCAAATCATTTGTCACTTTAAGCAGAGCAGTTTCTGTGCTGTGGTGAGCTCTGAAACCAGACTGAAATTTTCATATAAATTATTGCCCTGCAGATGGTGACAAAGCTGTTTCACCACAACTCGTTCCAGAATCTTTGAGAGAAATGGAAGATTCGAGATAGGTCTGTAGTTGGCTAGTTCATCAGGATTTAAGCTAGGTTTTTTCAAAAGCGGTTTAATTACAGCATATTTAAAGGACTGAGGAACAAAGCCATTTTCTAATGACATATTTATTATGTTATGGATGGAACCTATTATTAAGTGGAAAGCTTCTTTGAGGAGTTTGACTGGAATAGGGTCGAGCAAACAAGTTGATGGTTTTGGGCGACATGATGACTGAGGTAATCTCCGCCTCATCGACAGGGGAGTAAATTTGTCTAATTCTATTAGAGGATTTATGTGGGATATTGGTGTTACAAACTGGATTTGCTGAATTTGCTCGGGGCTGATTTTGGAGTGGCTTCGTTGATCTTGTCTCTAATGGTTATAATTTTGTAATCGAAGAATTCAAGAAAGTCATCACAACTGAACTTCGAAGGAGAAGAGACTCAGGGGCAGTGTGCGAGATTGTCAGCCAGGCTACAGTGCCGACCAGAAAACAGTGGTTGCTTTTGTTAACTTCTCTTAGGTTTGAATAGTATCTGGTTTGTGCTTTTCGCAGAGCGGCCTTATAAGAGAGCAGGCAGAGCTTCCATGCCTTCAGAGACTGCTCGGAGCGAGAGCGGCGCCAGAGCATCTCAGTGCGTCTCACGTGTTGTTTGAGAGATCGAAAATCTGGAGAAAACCAAGGAGCCGGAGGACTTGGTTTAATGCTTTTCTGTTTTAAGCGAAGCTGCAACATCGAGCAGATTTTAAGGTGAGCATTGTCCTATCCACAAACTGATCCATGATAATTGGATTAAAGTTGTTCTCAATGTCACATGGCATATCATTTAATACTGGCTCGATTATTTCTTTGAACTCGGCTACCGATTTTTCTGATATTGTTCTTTTCATTATAGTTTTCTCCTGCTGAGCTGGATAGTCTTTTAGTACGCAATTGAAAGGTTATTAAAAATGGTCAGAGAGTATAGGGTTTTGAGGAATTACAAGTAAATCACTAATCTCAATACCATAAGTTAGAACGAGATCGAGAGTGTGATTGTGACAGTGAGTCGGCTTGTTCACACTCTGGGTAAAACCGATCCCATCCAGTAGAGCACCAAAGCACTGCTGAGGCACTCACTGCTGTTATCAACATGAATGTTGAAATCTCCAACTATAACAATCCTTTCCCATTCCAAAACTAAACTTGAAATAAAGTCAGAAAACTCTGTCAGAAACTCGGCATAAGGACCAGGAGGTCGGTAGGTGTTATAAATATAACAGCTTTTTTTGGTTTTTCCAGTTGGTGCACGTAATCGATGAGTGCGAGGCTTTCAAGGAAGCGGAATGTATAATTAGATTTGAGGCTGAGAATTAGGCTGGAGTGAGAAATGGCAGCCACACCGCCACCTCGGCCAGTGCTCCTGGCACTTTGAAAGTTCACGTGACTTGGAGGTGTAGATTCGTTTAGTCTAACATAATCATTTTCCTGAAGCCATGTTTCAGTTAAAGCTAGAAGATCAATATTAAAGTCGCCAATTAATTCATTTATTAAAAGAGATTTAGAAGAGAGGACCTGATGTTTAGCAGTCCACATTTTACACACTTATCATTTTGTTTATTTGCGACACATGTATTTATTTTTATTAAGTTATGAGATCTGACGCCTTTCCTATCAGAGTTCAGTTGACTTTTATTTGTGCTTTTACATGCTTAAATTGTTTGTTTGCAACACAATTATTTATTTTTATTAAGTTATGAAACCTGGACGCCTTTCCTATCAGACTTTAGTTGAGTTTTATTTGTGCTTTTTTATACATTTATTTTGTTTATTTGCGATGCATGTATTTATTTCTATTGAGTTAGGAGATCTGATATCTTTCCTATCAGAGTTTAGGTATGTTTTGTTTGTGTTTTTGTGCGTGGGACATACACAACCTCAGCCAGTCTGGGAGAATTGTTCATGCAGGGTGGCTCAGAGGAGCCCCTGTACGTGGCGCACACACAGTCTCAGCCTGTTTGGAGCTGTTCTCGCTAACAGAGCAGTGCCTCACTGGTCTACTCTGCTCCCTAAGCGTCACTGACACTCCTGAGCTAGTCTGTGTGCTAGTCTTACCTGATGGTCATCTAAGACTAACCATAATATTCTGCACTAGGAGGGAGGACCCAGCCGCGGTGGGATGAATGCCGTCACTACGTATAAGCCTGGGCTTCCCCTCAAATGCCCTCCAGTTATCTATGAAGACGACATCATTCTGCGGGCACCAATTGGACAACCACTGGTTGACAGCTGAAAAGCGGCTGAACATTTCACAATTGGCATAATTTGGAAGGGGGCCAGAGAAGTACACGGACTCCGACATCGACTTAGCCAAATCACAAACTGCCGCTATCTGCAACTTCACCACCTCTGACTGACCGCGCCGAGTATCGTTACCCCCCGCGTGTATAACGATCCGGCGGTACCTGTTCTTACTTCTCTTTAAAAGCCTAAGATTCCCCTCGATGTCACCCAGTCTGGCTCCAGGGTAACACCGTGTGGAAGCTGCTGGCAGTTCCACGTCCCTGACTATAGAGCTCCCTATAACTAGAGTGTCCCGCGTCCAGCTCCAGGGAGAACCTGTTCCGGACGGGGAGCGCCCTGCTCTCAGCCCTGTGTCCCTGGTCTCCTGGAGTCCTGCACTCAGCTATGTGTCCCTGATCTGCAGTCCTGGTCTTAGCCCTGCGCCTGCGTCTAACTGTCACAAAACTGTCCTGGTCTGGTCCCGGCTGCACGGGATGCGCCGGGGGGCTACTCGCTAGCTACGCTCAAGCTAATGCGGTCCGCGGTCCCTGCTACTGCTTGACTATAACTCGGCTTCAGCGCCTCCAAAGAGCGGATCCGCGTTTCTAACTCTGTAACCCTGGCCTCGAGGACTGCCACTACGCTGCACTTAGCGCAACTATCCCTGTCACTATCAAATAAGCCAGGGTTCTCACTCCACATGTTGCAACTAGAGCAGGAAAGGGGGGCGAGAGTTTTAGCCATGATGCTAGGCTAGGCTAGATCAGGCTGAAACTACAAGCTGAAACTACAGAGAGGGAGAGGCTTAGACCACGAATTACGGAGCACTAGGTGCTGAATAAACTTCGATGGTTTGACGAAGTACTCAGGCACTAGTTTAGATGGATTCGTGGATTAACAGATTCAGTAGAGAGATGCTAGTAAGAGTGCTCGCAAAACAGCTCGCAAACAGAATTCGCAAACAGAATTCACTCACCCGGAAGTGACGTCACCGGATGATCAAGTCCTAAAACACTGTCCTACTACTACTACTGCTACTGCTGCTACTACTACTACTACTACTGCTACTACTACTGCTACTACTACTGCTACTACTACTACTGCTACTGCTGCTACTGCTACTACTACTACTACTACTGCTACTACTACTACTGCTACTACTACTACTGCTACTACTGCTGCTACTGCTACTACTACTACTACTGCTGCTACTACTACTACTAGTACTATTACTAGTTCTAGTACTACTAATACTAAAACTACTAGTACTCATACTACTTAGTACAACTACTACTATTATAACTACTACTATATACATTATATATATTATATATATATATATAGATGTGATACTGTCAATAATAAAAACTACACAAACATGTTTTAAAATGTTTTATTTAAATATTTACAGTGAATTTCCCCTAAATATTTTTCAAAACAAACCAAATATAAAATACTGTGGACCTGAGTTTTAACGGAAATGAAAAAACAACAGTGCATGATTTAAAGTCACATTAAGAACAACAGGATCCCAGGAAATAGACTCGTCCCTTCACACAAAAACACAAACACAAACTCACATAAACATAAACACAGTACAGCGATAAACATGGAAATAACGTCTCTAGTAAGGACAAAAGAGGCTCAACACTGCCCCTACAGGAGAAGACTTGGTTTAGTCCTGGTTAGTCCAGGTTTAGACCTGGTTTGGTCCTGATTTAGACTTGGTTTGGTCCTTGTTTAGTCCTTGTTTATTCTTGGTTTAGTCCATAATAGACACTGGGATGTTAGAACTAGTTTAGCCTTGGTTTAGTCCTGGTTTAGTCCCGGTTTAGTCCATGGTGGACACGGGGATGTTAGTCCTTGTTTAGTCCTGGTTTAATCTTGGTTTATTCCCGGTTTAGTCCCAGTTTAGGCCCTTGTTTAGTCCTGGTTTAATCTTGGTTTAGTCCCGGTTTAATCTTGGTTTAGTCCCGGTTTAGTCCTGGTTTAGCCCTTGTTTAGCCCTTGTTTAGTTCCAGTTTAGCCCTTGTTTAGTCCCGGTTTAGTCCTGGTTTAGCCCTTGTTTAGTTCCAGTTTAGCCCTTGTTTAGTCCCGGTTTAGTCCCGGTTTAGCCCTTGTTTAGCCCTTGTTTAGCCCTTGTTTAGCCCTTGTTTAGTTCCAGTTTAGCCCTTGTTTAGTCCCGGTTTAGTCCTGGTTTAGCCCTTGTTTAGCCCTTGTTTAGTCCCGGTTTAGCCCTTGTTTAGTCCCGGTTTATTCCATGGTGGACACGGGGATGTGGTCCTTCTTCCTCTTGAGGAAACAGTAGGCTCCGATGGCGAGTAGAGCAAGGAGAGCCACGGTCAGGACCACGGCCAGCGCAATGGAACCTGCAGAGAGAAGAGCGGCTGCGTCAGATGCCCTCCCACAGACCCGTTTAGACCCGAGCAGCACAGACCTGACCGAGATTCCTCATCGTCCCCGAAGCGCTTGAACATCCCCGGAGCGTACACGTCCTCCTCTGAGCACAAACACCCGGGTTAGACCTGGTTTAGACCTGATTTAGTCCTGGTTTAGCCCTTGTTTCGTCCTGGTCTAGTCCTGGTCTAGTCCTGGGTCAGTCCTGGTCTAGTCCAGTGTCTAGTCCCAGTTTAGGTCTGATTTAGATCCAGTTTAGTGCTGGTTTGGTCTTGGTTCAGTCCTGGTCCAGACCCGTTTTATTCCCGGTCCAGTCCTGGTTTCGTCCTTGTCCAGATCTGTTTCAGTCCTGGTTTAGTTCCGTTTCAGACCTGGTTCAGACCTGGTTCAGACCTGGTTCAGACCTGGTTCAGTCCAGGTTTAGTCCTGGTCCTGTCCTGGTCCAGTCCTGGTTCAGTCCTGCTTTGGTCCCGGTCCAGTCCCGGTCCAGTCCCGGTCCAGTCCCGGTCCAGTCCCGGTCCAGTCCCGGTCCAGTCCCGGTCCAGTCCCGGTCCAGTCCCGGTCCAGTCCCGGTCCAGTCCGGGTCCAGTCCTGGTCCAGTCCCGGTCTCACCTGTGACTCCTCTACACGAGTCTTCGCACTCGTCTTTCCTCTCGTGGTTGTTCTCGTTGGCGTCGCAGCCGCCGAAGGTGAAGCTCTGGCACTTCTGGTCCAGCGGGTCGTAGAACCAGCGGGTGAAGCTGGCCCTGCAGGGGCCCGTGTGCGGGGCCTGGGTGCAGCGAGCTGGGCGAGACATTCACACATTGACAATGTCTCACAAAGTGCACGGAGAAACAGAGAAATGTGACGCACAGGAAGTCCAAACAATCTGACATTTCACAGAATGTTTAGAAACAGATGAAGATTTTATATTTCCTGTTTTATTTGTGTTTTCAGGTTGAGCCGTTCACTCCAAACAGAAGTCGTTTTGTGTCTTGAATCTGCTCCACACACTCAGACTGTGCAGCGAGTGACGGCGAATCCTGAGGAAACGACTGGAAATGAAACCGTCTGCAGCTCCTTCAGGGTTTAAACGCCGACGACGACAGAAAACGACAAGAATTCTGTGTGGATGCTGCAGAAACTGTGCAGCTTCAATGCAAAATATGGAAAAACTTCAACTGAAAAACAAATCTGGACTTGGGACCAAAACTGTGCAGAGGAAGGAGCTTCTGCAGGGCTGAAGGATCTGGACCAACATCAGGAGAGAAGCTCGAGCAGGTTCAGGAAAAACTCCTGCCGTCCCAAGAGTCCGTGAGGAGAACGAGTTTGGAAACCCAGATTCCTCCAGTGACGGTTTGACGTTTCTTCAAGTTTCTGCAGCATCAACACAGAATTCTTGTCGTTTTCTGTCGTCGTCGGCGTTTAAATCCTGAAGGAGCTGCAGACGGTTTCATTTCCAGTCGTTTCCTCAGGATTCGCCGTCGCTCGCTGCACAGTCTGAGTGTGTGGAGCAGATTCAAGACACAAAACGACTTCTGTTTGGGAGTGAACGGCTCAACCTGAAAACACAACACAAATAAAACAGGAAATATAAAATCTTCATCTGTTTCTAAACATTCTGTGAATTTCAACAAGAACTGACAAAATTATTGACCTGTGAAATGAAGTCAGATCTTTTGGGGACTCAGTATTTACACTGCAGCACACGGCTCCATCACAAATGTCAAAATGGGAGGAAACATTCGTTTAAAAGATCCTTTTTTTTTTTATCTCTGAAGTGCAGGTTCAGTCCTGAGTTAGTTGGGGTTTAGTCCAGGTTTAGTCTTGGTTCAGACCCAGTATAAGCCTGGTTTAGTCTTGGCTTAGTCCTGGATTCAGTCCTGGTCCAGTCCTGGTCCAGTCCTGGTCCAGTCCTGGTCCAGTCCTGGTTCAGTCCTGGTTCAGTCCTGGTCCAGTCCTGGTTCAGTCCTGGTTCAGTCCTGGTTCAGTCCTGGTTCAGTCCTGGTTCTTACCCTTTTTCTCGTCCACTTCGATCTTCACGAGTCGGTGAAACGTCTCGTTCACTGAAACAGATAAAACGCTGATCACACTGACGCCTGCGGCGCTAACTGCAGGCACTGCTCTGTCTGGGTTCATATTTACATGTTCTGCAGCTGCTTTCGTCGGCTCCGTCCGCACACTGCGTCACTCCGTCACACTCCAGACTTTTGTGAACGCAGCACGACGAGTCACAGAGCAGCTGCCCCGGAGCACACACAGAACCACACACCTCTGAGAACACAGGCAGAACACGCAAAAGAGAGGTGACACACAGAACCACACACCTCTGAGGACACAGGCAGAACACGCAAAAGAGGTGACGCACAGAACCACACACCTCTGAGAACACAGGCAGAACACGCAAAAGAGGTGACACACAGAACCACACACCTCTGAGAACACAGGCAGAACACGCAAAAGAGAGGTGACACACAGAACCACACACCTCTGAGGACACAGGCAGAACACGCAAAAGAGAGGTGACACACAGAACCACACACCTCTGAGGACACAGGCAGAACACGCAAAAGAGAGGTGACACACAGAACCACACACCTCTGAGGACACAGGCAGAACACGCAAAAGAGGTGACACACAGAACCACACACCTCTGAGGACACAGGCAGAACACGCAAAAGAGGTGACACAGAACCACACACCTCTGAGGACACAGGCAGAACACGCAAAAGAGGTGACACACAGAACCACACACCTCTGAGGACATAGGCAGAACACGCAAAAGAGAGGTGACACACAGAACCACACACCTCTGAGAACACAGGCAGAACACACAAAAGAGGTGACGCACAGAACCACACACCTCTGAGAACACAGGCAGAACACGCAAAAGAGAGGTGACACACAGAACCACACACCTGAGGACACAGGCAGAACACGCAAAAGAGGTGACACACAGAACCACACACCTCTGAGAACACAGGAAGAACACGCAAAAGAGAGGTGACACACAGAACCACACACCTCTGAGAACACAGGCAGAACACACAAAAGAGAGGTGACACACAGAACCACACACCTCTGAGAACACAGGCAGAACACGCAAAAGAGAGGTGACACACAGAACCACACACCTCTGAGAACACAGGAAGAACACGCAAAAGAGAGGTGACACACGGAACCACACACCTCTGAGAACACAGGGAGAATGTGCAAAATGACCTTTAAACGCTCATAAATAGTTCCCCTGCAGTACTCACCCTTGACAGGAGGGGGCGCACGTCTCGCCAGAGCCACTGCAACAGGAAACAGACCAAAGAGTTTAAATCCTTTCAAAATAAAATCAGATCACAGATGTCGGACGGTTGGATCTTCGCGTTTGCCGCAAAAGTTTTTCACAGAATCAGAGCGAAAATGTTGGAGTTTTGAGCCAAATACGAAGGCGAGAACGAGCGGAATACGAAGACGAAAGAGCAAAACAAAACACTTCATCTGTACGATTTTATTTTGTAGATCTATGATACTAAATGTGTTTTGAACCCAGGACTGAACCAGGACTGAACCAGGACTGAACCAGGACTGAACCAGGACTAAAACAGGATTAAAACAGGATTGAACCAGAACCAAACCAGGATTGAACCAGGTCTGAACCAGGTCTAAACCAGTTCTAAACTAGGACTAAAAAGGACTAAACCAAGACTAAAACTGGACTGAACCAGCACTGAACCAACTCTGAACCAGGTCTAAACTAGAACTAAACCAAGACTGAACCAAGACCGAACCAGGACTAAAGCAGGACTGAACCAGGACTGAGCCAAGTCTAAACCAGGACTAAACCATGTCTAGTCTCATCATTTAAAGCGGCATTATCCAGTACCAAGATGGCGGCTTTGTTGACGCATTTGTTCAAATAGACGCGGCCGTCGATATGAGATCTACTGTTCTATATCTATGATTCTTTCTGATCTGATCCTCTCTGCTCCTCCCTGCTCCTCCCTGCTCCTCTCTGCTCCTCCCTGCTCCTCTCTGCTCCTCTCTGCTCCTCCCTGCTCCTCCCTGCTCCTCTCAGCTCCTCCCTGCTCCTCTCTGATCCTCCCTGCTCCTCCCTGCTCCTCCCTGCTCCTCTCAGCTCCCCCCTGCTCCTCTCTGCTCCTCTCTGCTCCTCCCTGCTCCTCTCTGCTCCTCTGCTCCTCTACTCCTCCCTGCTCCTCTCAGCTCCTTTCCTCCTCCCTGCTCCTCTCAGCTCCTCTCCGCTCCTCCCTGCTCCTCTCTGCTCCTCTCTGCTCCTCCCTGCTCCTCTCAGCTCCTCTCCGCTCCTCCCTGCTCCTCTCTGCTCCTCTCCGCTCCTCCCTGCTCCTCTCTGATCCTCCCTGCTCCTCTCTGCTCCTCTCTGATCCTCCCTGTTCCTCCCTGCTCCTCTCCTCCTCCCTGCTCCTCTCTGCTCCTCTCTGCTCCTCCCTGCTCCTCTCTGCTCCTCCCTGCTCCTCTCCTCCTCCCTGCTCCTCTCTGCTCCTCTCTGCTCCTCTCTGCTCCTCCCTGCTCCTCTCCTCCTCCCTGCTCCTCTCTGCTCCTCTCTGCTCCTCTCTGATCCTCCCTGCTCCTCCCCGCTCCTCCCCTCCTCCCTGTTCCTCTCTGCTCCTCTCTGCTCCTCTCTGCTCCTCCCTGCTCCTCCCTGCTCCTCTCTGCTCCTCCCTGCTCCTCCCTGCTCCTCTCTGATCCTCCCTGTTCCTCCCTGCTCCTCTCCTCCTCCCTGCTCCTCTCTGCTCCTCCCTGCTCCTCCCTGCTCCTCTCCTCCTCCCTGCTCCTCTCTGCTCCTCTCTGCTCCTCCCTGCTCCTCCCCGCTCCTCTCCTCCTCCCTGCTCCTCTCTGCTCCTCCCTGCTCCTCCCTGCTCCTCTCTGCTCCTCTCTGCTCCTCTCTGCTCCTCCCTGCTCCTCTCTGCTCCTCCCTGCTCCTCTCTGCTCCTCTCTGCTCCTCGGTCTCCAGAGTTCGTTCTGACCTGTGACCCCGCGACACGCCGTCTCGCATGCCTCCGCAGACAGGAAGTTGTTGTAGTTTCCTTTGCAGCCGCCGAAGGTGAAGTTCCTGCAGACCATCGCGGCGGCGTCGTAGCGCCACCTGGTGAAGGAGGCGCGGCACGGCCCCACCTTCGGATCCGCCAGGCAGAAGACTGGAGAGAGAGCCGGGTCAGACCGGGACTAGACCGGGACTAAAGCGGGACTAAAGCGGGTCTAAAGAGGGACTAAACCAGGGTCAAACCGTGACCAGACCGAGACCAGACCGGGACTAGACTGGGACTAGACCGGGACTAAACCGGGACTAAAGCGGTACTAAAGCGGGTCTAAAGAGGGACTAAACCAGGGTCAAACCGGGACCAGACCGGGACTAGACCGGGACAAAAGCGGGACTAAAACGGGTCTAAAGAGGAACTAAACCAGGGTCAGACCGGGACCAGACCGGGACTAGACCCGGACTAAAGCGGGACTAAAGATGGACTAAACCAGGGTCAGACCGGGACCAGACCGAGACTAGACCGGGACAAAAGCGGGACTAAAACGGGTCTAAAGAGGGACTAAACCAGGGTCAGACCGGGACCAGACCGGGACTAAATCGGGACTAAATCGGGATTAAAACAGGACTAAACCAGGACTAAACCGGGTCTAAACCAGGACTAAAACAGGACTAAACCGGGTCTAAACCAGGGCTAAACTAGGACTAAACCAGGTCTAAACCGGGACTAAACCAGGAATGAATCAGGACTCAATCAGGGTCAGACCAAGGCAGGAACTAGGACTAAATCCAGATTAAACCCAGGTTAGACCAGGGCGGGAACTGGGACTAGACCAGGACTAAACCAGCGCAGTCTTAAACATAAACCTTTTGGCCCTTTCACTGTAAAATGAAGGACTCCGTTTCCCATGAGCACTCACGGCTGCTCTGCTCCGGCGTCAGGACCTGGACCAGGATCTCGTCCGTGGCCGAGAGTCCGTGAGAGTCCGTCACTGTGAGCTGGAACCAGTAAGACCCAGAGTCCAGACCCGAGACCCGGACCTGATCTGGGTACTCGGTCGTCTGTGGAGAGAAAACACAGAGGAATAAACCAGGACTGAACCAGGACTGAACCAGGACTAAATGGGTCTAAACCTGGTCTAAACCCAGTCTCACCTGCAGGATCAAGGTCCCGTTGCCGCTCTTCAGGCTCCAGCTGAACTCTTGGATTTCTCCTCCGAGGCTCCGGCTCTCGGTCCCGTTCAGAACCACAGACTCACCGGGCTGAACCACCAGGTCCCGCCCCCCGACCGCGATTGGCCGACGCTGCTCACCTGAGTGACATCACACCTGTCAGGGGTGGGGGCAGGGACAGGTGCAGGGGGACAGGTGCAGGGGGACAGGTGCAGGGGGACAGGTGCAGGGGGACAGGTGCAGGGGGACAGGTACAGGTCGGTCTCACCTTTTCTGGACGGGGCCTTCAGGTAGCTCCGGTAAAGCGGCGCGGTCACGTACGTCAGGTACCCGCTCCGGCTCTGGAACCTGCGACCAAGAAGGAGCTTTAAATCCAGGACTAAACCAGGATTAAACCAGGACTAAACCAGGACTAACCCAGGTCTAAACTAGGTCTAAACTAGGTCTAAACCAGGACTAAACCAGGACTAAACCAGGACTAAACCAGGACTAAACCAGGACTCACCTGTTGCAGACGAAGCGGTTTCTGTAGACGCAGTCGAACAGTGCGCAGGCGCCGTTGGGCTCCACGAGCGCGAGGTTGCACAGCGGGTCGTCGCAGCACGCGCGCTCGCAGTCTTCTGGGCTCGGCGCATGCGCCGTGGCCAGCAGCACCGCGCCCTCCTTCACCGCCTCCTCCGCGTCCAGCACAAAGTCCGCGCGGTATCCTTCCGCGCAGGCCGCTTCCGCCGCTCCGCCGCGCCGCGCCGCGACCAGGAGCGGCAACAGGCGCAGGACCAGGAGCAGCATCGGACTCAGCGGGGGCTAGGTTTAGTCCGGGTTTAGTCCGGGTTTAGACCGGGTTTAGTCCGGGTTTAGACCGGGTTTAGACCGGGTTTAGTCCGGGTTTAGTCCGGGTTTAGACCGGGTTTAGACCGGGTTTAGACCGGGTTTAGTCCAGGTTTAAACCTAACCTTAGCTCTGGTTTAGTCCTGGCTCAGTGTTGGTTTAGTCCTGCTTTAGTCCTGCTTTAGTCCTGCTTTAGTCCTGCTTTAGTCCTGCTTTAGTCCGGGTCTGGACGTGGTCTGAGAATGATCCTGGTTTCAGATGCAGCTCATTTAGACCTGGTTTAGTCCGCGTTGACTCCAGATTTATCCCTGTTTTAGTCCGGGCTTGGCCCCGGCTTGGTCCCGGCTTGGTCTTGGTTTCAGTCCTGGTTTCAGTCCTGGTTTCAGTCCTGGTTTAGTCCTGGTTTAGTCCTGGTTTCAGTCCCTGCTGTGGCGCTCTCAGGTGTGTCTCACCTGTGGAAAACAGGAAGAACCACGTCTTTTCTCACGCCCTGCGGTCACGTGACAGTTGTAAAGTACTTTTCCTCAAGTAACTTGAGTACTTCAGTACTCTGCATTACTCTGAACTGAAGTACTCTGCATTACTCTGAACTGAAGTACTCTGCAGTACTCTGAACTGAAGTACTCTGCATTACTCTGAACTGAAGTACTCTGCAGTACTCTGAACTGAAGTACTCTGCAGTACTCTGAACTGAAGTACTCTGCAGTACTCTGAACTGAAGTACGCTGCAGTACCATGTAGTACTCTGAACTGAAGTACTCTGTCGTACTCTGAACTGAAGTACTCTTACTCTGAACTGCAGTGCTCTGTAGTACTCTGAACTGAAGTACTGTGAAGTACTTTGAACTGAAGTACTCTGTAGTACTCTGCAGTGCTCTGTAGTACTCTGAACTGAAGTACTTTGAACTGAAGTACTCTGTAGTACTCTGAACTGAAGTACTCTGTAGTACTCTGAACTGAAGTACTCTGTAGTCCTCTGTAGTACTCTGTAGTACTGGTGCAGTTTCAGGTCAGTGGTTGCAGGAATCATGAGTCTAATAAAATCTTCTTCATCCAGACTCTGGTAATAACATCATTACACACACTCTGGTAATAACATCATTACACACACTCTGGTAATAACATCATTACACACACTCTGGTAATAACATCATTACACAGACTCTGGTAATAACATCATTACACAGACTCTGGTAATAACATCATTACACACACTCTGGTAATAACATCATTACACACACTCTGGTAATAACATCATTACACACACTCTGGTAATAACATCATTACACACACTCTGGTAATAACATCATTACACACACTCTGGTAATAACATCATTACACACACTCTGGTAATAACATCATTACACACACTCTGGTAATAACATCATTACACACACTCTGGTAATAACATCATTACACACACTCTGGTAATAACATCATTACACACACTCTGGTAATAACATCATTACACACACTCTGGTAATAACATCATTACACACACTGGTAATAACATCATTACACAGACTCTGGTAATAACATCATTACACACACTCTGGTAATAACATCATTACACACACTCTGGTAATAACATCATTACACACACTCTGGTAATAACATCATTACACAGACTCTGGTAATAACATCATTACACACACTCTGGTAATAACATCATTACACACACTCTGGTAATAACATCATTACACACACTCTGGTAATAACATCATTACACACACTCTGGTAATAACATCATTACACACACTCTGGTAATAACATCATTACACACACTCTGGTAATAACATCATTACACACACTGGTAATAACATCATTACACACACTCTGGTAATAACATCATTACACACACTCTGGTAATAACATCATTACACACACTCTGGTAATAACATCATTACACACACTCTGGTAATAACATCATTACACACACTCTGGTAATAACATCATTACACACACTCTGGTAATAACATCATTACACACACTCTGGTAATAACATCATTACACACACTCTGGTAATAACATCATTACACACACTCTGGTAATAACATCATTACACACAAACTGGTAATAACATCATAACACAAACACTGGTAAGAACATCATTACACACACTCTGGTAATAACATCATTACACACACTCTGGTAATAACATCATTACACACACTCTGGTAATAACATCAATACACACTCTGGTAATAACATCATTACACACACTCTGGTAATAACATCATTACACACTCTCTGGTAATAACATCATTACACACACTCTGGTAATAACATCATTACACACACTCTGGTAATAACATCATTACACACACTCTGGTAATAACATCATTACACACACTCTGGTAATAACATCATTACACACAATCTGGTAATAACAACATTACACACACTCTGGTAATAACCACACTACACACTCTGGTAATAACATCATTACACACACTCTGGTAATAACATCATTACACACACTCTGGTAATAACATCATTACACAGACTCTGGTAATAACATCATTACACACACTCTGGTAATAACATCATTACACACACTCTGGTAATAACATCATTACACACACTCTGGTAATAACATCATTACACACACTCTGGTAATAACATCATTACACACACTCTGGTAATAACATCATTACACACACTCTGGTAATAACATCATTACACACACTCTGGTAATAACATCATTACACACACTCTGGTAATAACATCATTACACACACTCTGGTAATAACATCATTACACAGACTCTGGTAATAACATCATTACACACACTCTGGTAATAACATCATTACACACACTCTGGTAATAACATCATTACACACACTCTGGTAATAACATCATTACACACACTCTGGTAATAACATCATTACACACACTCTGGTAATAACATCATTACACACACTCTGGTAATAACATCATTACACACACTCTGGTAATAACATCATTACACACACTCTGGTAATAACATCATTACACACACTCTGGTAATAACATCATTACACACACTCTGGTAATAACATCATTACACACACTCTGGTAATAACATCATTACACACACTCTGGTAATAACATCATTACACAGACTCTGGTAATAACATCATTACACAGACTCTGGTAATAACATCATTACACACACTCTGGTAATAACATCATTACACACACTCTGGTAATAACATCATTACACAGACTCTGGTAATAACATCATTACACAGACTCTGGTAATAACATCATTACACACACTCTGGTAATAACATCATTACACACACTCTGGTAATAACATCATTACACAGACTCTGGTAATAACATCATTACACACACTCTGGTAATAACATCATTACACACACTCTGGTAATAACATCATTACACACACTCTGGTAATAACATCATTACACACACTCTGGTAATAACATCATTACACACACTCTGGTAATAACATCATTACACACACTGGTAATAACATCATTACACAGACTCTGGTAATAACATCATTACACACACTCTGGTAATAACATCATTACACACACTCTGGTAATAACATCATTACACACACTCTGGTAATAACATCATTACACACACTCTGGTAATAACATCATTACACACACTCTGGTAATAACATCATTACACACACTCTGGTAATAACATCATTACACACACTCTGGTAATAACATCATTACACAGACTCTGGTAATAACATCATTACACACACTGGTAATAACATCATTACACACACTCTGGTAATAACATCATTACACACACTCTGGTAATAACATCATTACACACACTCTGGTAATAACATCATTACACACACTCTGGTAATAACATCATTACACAGACTCTGGTAATAACATCATTACACACACTCTGGTAATAACATCATTACACACACTCTGGTAATAACATCATTACACACACTCTGGTAATAACATCATTACACACTCTGGTAATAACATCATTACACACACTCTGGTAATAACATCATTACACAGACTCTGGTAATAACATCATTACACACACTCTGGTAATAACATCATTACACACACTCTGGTAATAACATCATTACACACACTCTGGTAATAACATCATTACACACACTCTGGTAATAACATCATTACACAGACTCTGGTAATAACATCATTACACACACTCTGGTAATAAACATCATTACACAGCTCTGGTAATAACATCATTACACACACTCTGGTAATAACATCATTACACACACTCTGGTAATAACATCATTACACACACTCTGGTAATAACATCATTACACACACTCTGGTAATAACATCATTACACAGACTCTGGTAATAACATCATTACACACACTCTGGTAATAACATCATTACACACACTCTGGTAATAACATCATTACACACACTCTGGTAATAACATCATTACACACACTCTGGTAATAACATCATTACACACACTCTGGTAATAACATCATTACACACACTCTGGTAATAACATCATTACACACACTCTGGTAATAACATCATTACACACACTCTGGTAATAACATCATTACACACACTCTGGTAATAACATCATTACACACACTCTGGTAATAACATCATTACACACACTCTGGTAATAACATCATTACACACTCTGGTAATAACATCATTACACACACTCTGGTAATAACATCATTACACACACTCTGGTAATAACATCATTACACAGACTCTGGTAATAACATCATTACACACACTCTGGTAATAACATCATTACACACACTCTGGTAATAACATCATTACACACGCTCTGGTAATAACATCATTACACACACTCTGGTAATAACATCATTACACACACTCTGGTAATAACATCATTACACACACTCTGGTAATAACATCATTACACACACTCTGGTAATAACATCATTACACACACTCTGGTAATAACATACTAAAACAGACTCTGGTAATAACATCATTACACACACTCTGGTAATAACATCATTACACACACTCTGGTAATAACATCATTACACACACTCTGGTAATAACATCATTACACACACTCTGGTAATAACATCATTACACACACTCTGGTAATAACATCATTACACACACTCTGGTAATAACATCATTACACACACTCTGGTAATAACATCATTACACACACTCTGGTAATAACATCATTACACACACTCTGGTAATAACATCATTACACAGACTCTGGTAATAACATCATTACACACACACTCTGGTAATAACATCATTACACACACTCTGGTAATAACATCATTACACAGACTCTGGTAATAACATCATTACACACACTCTGGTAATAACATCATTACACACACTCTGGTAATAACATCATTACACAGGCTCTGGTAATAACATCATTACACACACTCTGGTAATAACATCATTACACACACTCTGGTAATAACATCATTACACACACTCTGGTAATAACATCATTACACACACTCTGGTAATAACATCATTACACACACTCTGGTAATAACATCATTACACAGACTCTGGTAATAACATCATTACACACACTCTGGTAATAACATCATTACACACACTCTGGTAATAACATCATTACACAGACTCTGGTAATAACATCATTACACAGACTCTGGTAATAACATCATTACACACACTCTGGTAATAACATCATTACACAGACTCTGGTAATAACATCATTACACACACTCTGGTAATAACATCATTACACACACTCTGGTAATAACATCATTACACACACTCTGGTAATAACATCATTACACACACTCTGGTAATAACATCATTACACACACTCTGGTAATAACATCATTACACACACTCTGGTAATAACATCATTACACAGGCTCTGGTAATAACATCATTACACACACTCTGGTAATAACATCATTACACAGACTCTGGTAATAACATCATTACACACACTCTGGTAATAACATCATTACACACACTCTGGTAATAACATCATTACACACACTCTGGTAATAACATCATTACACACACTCTGGTAATAACATCATTACACAGACTCTGGTAATAACATCATTACACACACTCTGGTAATAACATCATTACACACACTCTTGTAATAACATCATTACACAGACTCTGGTAATAACATCATTACACACACTCTGGTAATAACATCATTACACAGACTCTGGTAATAACATCATTACACACACTCTGGTAATAACATCATTACACACACTCTGGTAATAACATCATTACACAGACTCTGGTAATAACATCATTACACACACTCTGGTAATAACATCATTACACACACTGGTAATAACATCATTACACAGGCTCTGGTAATAACATCATTACACACACTCTGGTAATAACATCATTACACACACTCTGGTAATAACATCATTACACACACTCTGGTAATAACATCATTACACACACTCTGGTAATAACATCATTACACACACTCTGGTAATAACATCATTACACACGCTCTGGTAATAACATCATTACACAGACTCTGGTAATAACATCATTACACAGACTCTGGTAATAACATCATTACACAGACTCTGGTAATAACATCATTACACACGCTCTGGTAATAACATCATTACACACACTCTGGTAATAACATCATTACACACACTCTGGTAATAACATCATTACACACACTCTGGTAATAACATCATTACACACACTCTGGTAATAACATCATTACACACACTCTGGTAATAACATCATTACACACACTCTGGTAATAACATCATTACACACACTCTGGTAATAACATCATTACACACACTCTGTTAATAACATCATTACACAGGCTCCACAGGCCACATACGGGTCATTCAGCATCACGGAGTTTAGACACGTGAGTCTATAAGAAAAACAAGAATCTATAATAAAAACATGTTCTGTGTGTTCTGCATGTTTTGTGTGTTCTGCGTGTTTTGTGTGTTCTGCATGTTTTGTGTGTTCTGCATGTTTTGTGTGTTCTGCGTGTTTTGTGTGTTCTGCATGTTTTGTGTGTTCTGCGTGTTTTGTGTGTTCTGCGTGTTCTGTGTGTTTTGTGTGTTCTGCGTGTTTTGTGTGTTCTGCGTGTTTTGTGTGTTCTGCGTGTTTTGTGTGTTCTGCGTGTTTTGTGTGTTTTGCGTGTTCTGCGTGTTTTGTGTGTTCTGCGTGTTTTGTGTGTTTTGCGTGTTCTGCGTGTTTTGTGTGTTCTGCGTGTTCTGTGTGTTTTGTGTGTTCTGCGTGTTTTGTGTGTTCTGCGTGTTTTGTGTGTTCTGCGTGTTTTGTGTGTTCTGCGTGTTTTGAGTATTGTGCGTGTTTTGTGTGTTCTGCATGTTTTGTGTGTTCTGCGTGTTTTGTGTGCTCTGCATGTTTTGTGTGTTCTGCGTGTTTTGTGTGTTCTGCATGTTTTGCGTGTTCTGCGTGTTTTGTGTGTTCTGCATGTTTTATGTGTTCTGCGTGTTCTGTGTGTTTTGCGTGTTCTGTGTGTTCTGTGTTTTATGTGTTTTACGTGTTCTGTGTGTTTTGCGTGTTTTGTGTGTTCTGCGTGTTTTGTGTGTTCTGCATGTTTTGTGTGTTCTGCGTGTTTTGTGTGTTCTGCGTGTTTTGTGTGTTCTGCGTGTTTTGTGTGTTCTGCGTGTTTTGTGTGTTCTGCGTGTTTTGTGTGTTCTGCGTGTTCTGCATGTTTTGCGTGTTCTGCGTGTTTTGCGTGTTCTGCGTGTTTTGTGTGTTTTGCGTGTTCTGCGTGTTTTGTGTGTTCTGCGTGTTTTGCGTGTTCTGTCTGTTTTGTGTGTTCTGCGTGTTCTGCGTGTTTTGCGTGTTCTGTGTGTTTTGTGTGTTCTGTGTGTTTTGTGTGTTTTGTGTGTTCTGCGTGTTCTGTGTGTTCTGCGTGTTTTGTGTGTTCTGCGTGTTTTGTGTGTTCTGCGTGTTTTGTGTGTTTTGTGTTGTGTTCTGCGTGTTTTGTGTGTTCTGCGTGTTTTGTGTGTTCTGCGTGTTTTGTGTGTTCTGCGTGTTTTGTGTGTTCTGCGTGTTTTGTGTGTTCTGCGTGTTTTGTGTGTTCTGCGTGTTTTGTGTGTTCTGCATATTTTGTGTGTTCTGCGTGTTTTGAATGTTCTTCGTGTTTTGTGTGTTCTGCGTGTTTTGTGTGTTCTGCGTGTTTTGAGTGTTCTGCGTGTTTTGTGTTCTGCGTGTTTTGAGTGTTCTGCGTGTTTTGTGTATTCTGCATGTTTTGTGTGTTCTGCGTATTTTGTGTGTTCTGTATGTTTTGTGTTCTGCATATTTTGTGTGTTCTGCGTGTTTTGCGTGTTCTGCGTGTTTTGTGTGTTCTGCGTGTTTTGTGTATTCTGCGTGTTCTGCGTGTTCTGTGTTTTCTGTGTTTTCTGTGTTCTGTGTGTTTTGTGTGTTCTGCGTGTTCTGTGTTTTGTGTGTTCTGTGTTTTGTGTGTTCTGTGTGTTCTGCGTGTTTTGTGTGTTCTGCGTGTTTTGTGTGTTCTGTGTGTTGTTTGTGTATGTGTTTTGTGTGTTCTGCGTGTTTTGTGTGTTCTGCATATTTTGTGTGTTCTGCGTGTTTTGAATGTTCTTCGTGTTTTGTGTGTTCTGCGTGTTTTGAGTGTTCTGCGTGTTTTGTGTGTTCTGCATGTTTTGTGTGTTCTGCGTGTTTTGTGTGTTCTGCGTGTTTTGCGTGTTCTGCGTGTTTTGTGTGTTCTGCGTGTTCTGCATGTTTTGCGTGTTCTGCGTGTTTTGTGTTCGGCGTGTTTTGTGTGTTCTGCGTGTTTTGCGTGTTCTGCGTGTTTTGTGTGTTCTGCGTGTCCTGCGTGTTTTGTGTGTTCTGCGTGTTTTGTGTGTTCTGCGTGTTCTGTGTGTTCTGCGTGTTTTGTGTGTTCTGCGTGTTTTGTGTGTTCTGCGTGTTTTGTGTTCTGTGTTCTGCGTGTTTTGTGTGTTCTGCATGTTTTGTGTGTTCTGAGTGTTTTGTGTGTTCTGCGTGTTCTGCGTGTTTTGTGTGTTCTGTGTGTTTTGCATGTTCTGCGTGTTTTGAGTGTTCTGCGTGTTTTGTATGTTCTGCCTGTTTTGTGTGTTCTGCGTGTTTTGAGTGTTCTGCGTGTTTTGTGTGTTCTGCGTGTTCTGCGTGTTCTGCGTGTTTTGCGTGTTCTGCGTGTTTTGCGTGTTCTGCGTGTTTTGTGTGTTCTGCGTGTTTTGCGTGTTTTGCGTGTTCTGTGTGTTTTGTGTGTTCTGCGTGTTTTGCGTGTTCTGTGTGTTTTGTGTGTTCTGCGTGTTTTGTGTGTTCTGCGTGTTTTGTGTGTTCTGCGTGTTTTGTGTGTTCTGCGTGTTTTGTGTGTTCTGCGTGTTTTGTGTGTTCTGCATGTTTTGTGTGTTTTGTGTGTTCTGCGTGTTTTGAGTGTTCTGCGTGTTTTGTGTGTTCTGCATGTTTTGTGTGTTCTGCGTGTTTTGTGTGTTCTGCATGTTTTGTGTGTTCTGTGTGTTTTGAGTGTTCTGCGTGTTTTGTGTGTTCTGCGTGTTTTGTGTGTTCTGTGTGTTCTGCGTGTTTTGTGTGTTCTGCGTGTTTTGTGTGTTCTGCGTGTTTTGTGTGTTCTGCGTGTTTTGTGTGTTCTGTGTGTTCTGTGTGTTCTGCGTGTTTTGTGTGCTGTGTTCTGCGTGTTTTGTGTGTTCTGCGTGTTTTGTGTGTTCTGCGTGTTTTGTGTGTTCTGCGTGTTTTGTGTGTGTTCTGCGTGTTTTGTGTGTTTTGCGTGTTCTGCGTGTTTTGTGTGTTCTGCGTGTTTTGTGTGTTTTGCATGTTCTGCGTGTTTTGTGTGTTCTGCGTGTTTTGTGTGTTCTGCATGTTTTGTGTGTTCTGCGTGTTCTGTGTGTTTTGCGTGTTCTGTGTGTTTTATGTGTTCTAGTTGTTCTGCGTGTTTTGCGTGTTCTGTGTGTTTTGCGTGTTTTGTGTGTTCTGTGTGTTTTGTGTGTTTTATGTGTTCTGCATCTTTTGTGTGTTCTGGGTGTTGTGTGTGTTCTGCGTATTTTGCGTGTTCTGCGTGTTTTGCATGTTCTGCGTGTTTTGTGTGTTCTGTGTGTTTTGTGTGTTCTGCGTGTTTTGTGTGTTCTGCGTGTTTTGTGTGTTCTGCGTGTTTTGTGTGTTCTGCGTGTTTTGTGTGTTCTGCGTGTTTTGTGTGTTCTGCATGTTTTGTGTGTTCTGCGTGTTTTGAGTGTTCTGTGTGTTTTGTGTGTTCTGCATGTTTTGTGTGTTCTGCGTGTTTTGTGTGTTCTGCATGTTTTGTGTGTTCTGCGTGTTTTGAGTGTTCTGCGTGTTTTGTGTGTTCTGCATGTTTTGTGTGTTCTGCGTGTTTTGTGTGTTCTGCATGTTTTGTGTGTTCTGTGTGTTTTGAGTGTTCTGCGTGTTTTCTGTGTTCTGCGTGTTTTGAGTGTTCTGTGTGTTTTGTGTGTTCTGCGTGTTTTGTGTGTTCTGCATGTTTTGTGTGTTCTGCGTGTTTTGAGTGTTCTGCGTGTTTTGTGTGTTCTGCATGTTTTGTGTGTTCTGCGTGTTTTGTGTGTTCTGCATGTTTTGTGTGTTCTGTGTGTTTTGAGTGTTCTGCGTGTTTTGTGTGTTCTGCGTGTTTTGAGTGTTCTGTGTGTTTTGTGTGTTCTGCATGTTTTGTGTGTTCTGCGTGTTTTGTGTGTTCTGCGTGTTTTGTGTGTTCTGCGTGTTTTGTGTGTTCTGTGTGTTTTGTGTGTTCTGCGTGTTTTGTGTGCTGTGTTCTGCGTGTTTTGTGTGTTCTGCGTGTTTTGTGTGTTCTGCGTGTTTTGTGTGTTCTGCGTGTTTTGTGTGTTCTGCGTGTTTTGTGTGTTCAGCATGTTTTGTGTGTTCTGCGTGTTTTGAGTGTTCTGGGTGTTTTGTGTGTTCTGCGTGTTTTCTGTGTTCTGCATGTTTTGTGTGTTCTGCGTGTTTTGTGTGTTCTGCGTGTTTTGTGTGTTCTGCGTGTTTTGTGTGTTCTGCATGTTTTGTGTGTTCTGCGTGTTTTGTGTGTTCTGCGTGTTTTGTGTGTTCTGCGTGTTTTGTGTGTTCTGCGTGTTTTGTGTGTTCTGCATGTTTTGTGTGTTCTGCGTGTTTTGAGTGTTCTGTGTGTTTTGTGTGTTCTGCATGTTTTGTGTGTTCTGCATGTTTTGTGTGTTCTGCGTGTTTTGTGTGTTCTGCGTGTTTTGTGTGTTCTGCGTGTTCTGCATCTTGAAGAGTCGGAAAACGTTGTAAATGTTCCAGAAGCTGAGCCCCGAGCCTCAGGTTCAGGTCACACTGTCGCCTGTCCTCGTGCGTCCTGCAGGGGGCAGCGCTGCTCTGTGGTCCGGGGCTCTGAGGCGCAGGGGCTCATGGGTAATGTAGTCTGCGATGATGTCATCCCTTTTTCCACTGTCTCACTACAAAAACAGCTTCTAATAATTATAGAGTCTGAACCAGGTCTGAACCAGGTTTGAACCAGGACTAAACCAGGTCTGAACCAGGTCTGAACCAGGTCTGAACCAGGTCTGAACCAGGTCTGAACCAGGTCTGAACCAGGACTAAACCAGGTCTGAACCAGGTCTGAACCAGGTCTGAACCAGGACTAAACCAGGTCCTTACATCAGATTAAATTACTTCAAAATCTCATTATTCAGGTCCAAGAAACGACCCAAGAAAAGTATTTGAAAGAGAAACTGCGGCGCGACATCTGGGTTAAACTGTGTGAAAGTGAAAGTGAACGACAGAACATGAAAGAAAACACAAAATCTGGTCCAAAGAGACAAAAACGAGACAAATTCAATTATATCTAAAGACCCCCCCAACCCTCTCCTCCTCCTCCTCTCTCCTCTTTTCATTCCTCCTTTTTTATTCTCCTCCTTTTATTCTCTCTCCTCTTCTCCTCCCCTCTTCTCTCGTTCCCTCTTCATTCCTCCTCTCTCCTCCTCTTCTCTCTCCTCCTCTTCTCTCCTCCTCTCTTCGTTCCTTTTTCTTACCCTCCTCCTTCTGTTCTCTCCTCCCTCTCTCCTCCTCTTCTCTCTCCTCTTTTCATTCCTCCTTTTCTTATTCTTCTCCTTTTATTCTCTCTCCTCTTCTCCTCCACTCTTCTCTCCTCCTCCTCTCTCGTTCCCTCTTCATTCCTCCTTCTTATCCTCCTCTCTCCTCCTCCTCTCTCGCCTCCTCCTCTTTTCTCATCTTCTCCTCCTCTCTTCGTTCCTTTTTCTTACCCTCCTCCTATTCACTCTTCTCTTCTCCTCCTCCTCTCCTCTCTTCTCTTTTCATTCCTCCTTCTTATCCTCCTCCTCCTCTTCTCTCTTCCCCTCATCTACCTCCCTCTCCTCTTCTCCTCCTCCTTTTCTCTTCTCTCTATTTTGACACGATCATAAACGATAAACTTTTGCGCCTTCGTGAACTCTGTTGTTACTTTGTACAAAAAAACAAAACAAAAAAAAAAGAAACAGAAAAAACTCATCTTTAAAAAATGAAGAGAAGAAGTAAGAAAAAAGTGACGAGTTTATGGAAGAACCTGAGAGATGATGTTCAAAAGTCAAACGCTGCAGAAGAAAAAAACAAAAGCATAAATCCTGATGTTTTGACAGACTGAAGCTCCGGAATGAATGAATTATACGTTTAATTTGGTTTGTTTTCCTCTAGTTCTTGTCTTTTATTTTCAAACTCTAAACACAAACTCGCCGTTCAGCCGCTGCTCCTTTGGCGTCAGAAGAACTTCTACTTCAGCCTGAACTCTTCTGGTCCTGATCCACGGACCGAATAAAATGACCGAATAAACGAGTGCTGCTCTCCTCCCCCTCCTCCTCCTCTTCCTCCTCTTCCTCCTCTTCCCCCTCTTCCTCCGCTCGTTTTCACAGATTTTGCCGCAGATTGTGAAGTGTGGAAACTATTACGCAACATTTCAACCAGAGGAGGAGGTCGGAGGAGCAAAGGGTGAAGAGAAGGAGGTCGGCGGAGCAAAGGGTGAAGAGGAGGAGGTCAGAGGAGGAGCAAAGGGTGAAGAGGAGAAGGTCGGAGGAGCAAAGGGTGAAGAGGAGGTCGGAGGAGGAGCAAAGGGTGAAGAGGAGGAGGTCGGAGGAGGAGCAAAGGGTGAAGAGGAGGAGGTCGGAGGAGCAAAGGGTGAAGAGGAGGAGGTCGGAGGAGGAGCAAAGGGTGAAGAGGAGGAGGTCGGAGGAGGAGCAAAGGGTGAAGAGGAGGAGGTCGGAGGAGGAGCAAAGGGTGAAGAGGAGGAGGTCGGAGGAGGAGCAAAGGGTGAAGAGGAGGAGGTCGGAGGAGGAGCAAAGGGTGAAGAGGAGGAGGTCAGAGGAGGAGCAAAGGGTGAAGAGGAGGAGGTCGGAGGAGCAAAGGGTGAAGAGGAGGAGGTCGGAGGAGGAGCAAAGGGTGAAGAGGAGGAGGTCAGAGGAGGAGCAAAGGGTGAAGAGGAGGAGGTCGGAGGAGCAAAGGGTGAAGAGGAGGAGGTCAGAGGAGGAGCAAAGGGTGAAGAGGAGGAGGTCGGAGGAGCAAAGGGTGAAGAGGAGGAGGTCGGAGGAGCAAAGGGTGAAGAGGAGGAGGTCGGAGGAGGAGCAAAGGGTGAAGAGGAGGAGGTCGGAGGAGGAGCAAAGGGTGAAGAGGAGGAGGTCGGAGGAGGAGCAAAGGGTGAAGAGGAGGAGGTCGGAGGAGGAGCAAAGGGTGAAGAGGAGGAGGTCGGAGGAGGAGCAAAGGGTGAAGAGGAGGAGGTCAGAGGAGGAGCAAAGGGTGAAGAGGAGGAGGTCGGAGGAGCAAAGGGTGAAGAGGAGGAGGTCGGAGGAGGAGCAAAGGGTGAAGAGGAGGAGGTCGGAGGAGGAGCAAAGGGTGAAGAGGAGGAGGTCGGAGGAGCAAAGGGTGAAGAGGAGGAGGTCGGAGGAGCAAAGGGTGAAGAGGAGGAGGTCGGAGGAGGAGCAAAGGGTGAAGAGGAGGAGGTCGGAGGAGCAAAGGGTGAAGAGGAGGAGGTCAGAGGAGGAGCAAAGGGTGAAGAGGAGGAGGTCAGAGGAGGAGCAAAGGGTGAAGAGGAGGAGGTCGGAGGAGGAGCAAAGGGTGAAGAGGAGGAGGTCGGAGGAGGAGCAAAGGGTGAAGAGGAGGAGGTCGGAGGAGGAGCAAAGGGTGAAGAGGAGGAGGTCAGAGGAGGAGCAAAGGGTGAAGAGGAGGAGGTCGGAGGAGCAAAGGGTGAAGAGGAGGAGGTCAGAGGAGGAGCAAAGGGTGAAGAGGAGGAGGTCGGAGGAGGAGCAAAGGGTGAAGAGGAGGAGGTCGGAGGAGCAAAGGGTGAAGAGGAGGAGGTCGGAGGAGGAGCAAAGGGTGAAGAGGAGGAGGTCGGAGGAGCAAAGGGTGAAGAGGAGGAGGTCGGAGGAGGAGCAAAGGGTGAAGAGGAGGAGGTCGGAGGAGGAGCAAAGGGTGAAGAGGAGGAGGTCAGAGGAGGAGCAAAGGGTGAAGAGGAGGAGGTCGGAGGAGGAGCAAAGGGTGAAGAGGAGGAGGTCGGAGGAGGAGCAAAGGGTGAAGAGGAGGAGGTCAGAGGAGGAGCAAAGGGTGAAGAGGAGGAGGTCGGAGGAGCAAAGGGTGAAGAGGAGGAGGTCAGAGGAGGAGCAAAGGGTGAAGAGGAGGAGGTCGGAGGAGCAAAGGGTGAAGAGGAGGAGGTCGGAGGAGGAGCAAAGGGTGAAGAGGAGGAGGTCGGAGGAGGAGCAAAGGGTGAAGAGGAGGAGGTCAGAGGAGGAGCAAAGGGTGAAGAGGAGGAGGTCGGAGGAGGAGCAAAGGGTGAAGAGGAGGAGGTCGGAGGAGGAGCAAAGGGTGAAGAGGAGGAGGTCAGAGGAGGAGCAAAGGGTGAAGAGGAGGAGGTCGGAGGAGCAAAGGGTGAAGAGGAGGAGGTCAGAGGAGGAGCAAAGGGTGAAGAGGAGGAGGTCGGAGGAGCAAAGGGTGAAGAGGAGGAGGTCGGAGGAGCAAAGGGTGAAGAGGAGGAGGTCGGAGGAGGAGCAAAGGGTGAAGAGGAGGAGGTCGGAGGAGCAAAGGGTGAAGAGGAGGAGGTCGGAGGAGGAGCAAAGGGTGAAGAGGAGGAGGTCAGAGGAGGAGCAAAGGGTGAAGAGGAGGAGGTCGGAGGAGCAAAGGGTGAAGAGGAGGAGGTCGGAGGAGGAGCAAAGGGTGAAGAGGAGGAGGTCAGAGGAGGAGCAAAGGGTGAAGAGGAGGAGGTCGGAGGAGCAAAGGGTGAAGAGGAGGAGGTCGGAGGAGCAAAGGGTGAAGAGGAGGAGGTCGGAGGAGGAGCAAAGGGTGAAGAGGAGGAGGTCGGAGGAGCAAAGGGTGAAGAGGAGGAGGTCGGAGGAGGAGCAAAGGGTGAAGAGGAGGAGGTCGGAGGAGGAGCAAAGGGTGAAGAGGAGGAGGTCGGAGGAGGAGCAAAGGGTGAAGAGGAGGAGGTCAGAGGAGGAGCAAAGGGTGAAGAGGAGGAGGTCGGAGGAGCAAAGGGTGAAGAGGAGGAGGTCGGAGGAGCAAAGGGTGAAGAGGAGGAGGTCAGAGGAGGAGCAAAGGGTGAAGAGGAGGAGGTCGGAGGAGCAAAGGGTGAAGAGGAGGAGGTCGGAGGAGGAGCAAAGGGTGAAGAGGAGGAGGTCGGAGGAGGAGCAAAGGGTGAAGAGGAGGAGGTCGGAGGAGCAAAGGGTGAAGAGGAGGAGGTCGGAGGAGGAGCAAAGGGTGAAGAGGAGGAGGTCAGAGGAGGAGCAAAGGGTGAAGAGGAGGAGGTCGGAGGAGCAAAGGGTGAAGAGGAGGAGGTCGGAGGAGCAAAGGGTGAAGAGGAGGAGGTCAGAGGAGGAGCAAAGGGTGAAGAGGAGGAGGTCGGAGGAGCAAAGGGTGAAGAGGAGGAGGTCGGAGGAGCAAAGGGTGAAGAGGAGGAGGTCGGAGGAGCAAAGGGTGAAGAGGAGGAGGTCGGAGGAGGAGCAAAGGGTGAAGAGGAGGAGGTCGGAGGAGCAAAGGGTGAAGAGGAGGAGGTCGGAGGAGGAGCAAAGGGTGAAGAGGAGGAGGTCGGAGGAGGAGCAAAGGGTGAAGAGGAGGAGGTCAGAGGAGGAGCAAAGGGTGAAAAGGAGGAGGTCAGAGGAGGAGCAAAGGGTGAAGAGGAGGAGGTCAGAGGAGGAGCAAAGGGTGAAGAGGAGGAGGTCGGAGGAGCAAAGGGTGAAGAGGAGGAGGTCGGAGGAGCAAAGGGTGAAGAGGAGGTCGGAGGAGGAGCAAAGGGTGAAGAGGAGGAGGTCGGAGGAGCAAAGGGTGAAGAGGAGGAGGTCGGAGGAGGAGCAAAGGGTGAAGAGGAGGAGGTCAGAGGAGGAGCAAAGGGTGAAGAGGAGGAGGTCGGAGGAGCAAAGGGTGAAGAGGAGGTCGGAGGAGCAAAGGGTGAAGAGGAGGAGGTCAGAGGAGGAGCAAAGGGTGAAGAGGAGGAGGTCGGAGGAGCAAAGGGTGAAGAGGAGGAGGTCGGAGGAGCAAAGGGTGAAGAGGAGGAGGTCGGAGGAGCAAAGGGTGAAGAGGAGGAGGTCGGAGGAGGAGCAAAGGGTGAAGAGGAGGAGGTCGGAGGAGGAGCAAAGGGTGAAGAGGAGGAGGTCGGAGGAGGAGCAAAGGGTGAAGAGGAGGAGGTCGGAGGAGGAGCAAAGGGTGAAGAGGAGGAGGTCTGAGGAGGAGCAAAGGGTGAAGAGGAGGAGGTCAGAGGAGGAGCAAAGGGTGAAGGAGGAGGTCGGAGGAGCAAAGGGTGAAGAGGAGGAGGTCGGAGGAGCAAAGGGTGAAGAGGAGGAGGTCAGAGGAGGAGCAAAGGGTGAAGAGGAGGAGGTCGGAAGAGCAAAGGGTGAAGAGGAGGAGGTCGGAGGAGGAGCAAAGGGTGAAGAGGAGGAGGTCGGAGGAGGAGCAAAGGGTGAAGAGGAGGAGGTCGGAGGAGCAAAGGGTGAAGAGGAGGAGGTCGGAGGAGGAGCAAAGGGTGAAGAGGAGGAGGTCAGAGGAGGAGCAAAGGGTGAAGAGGAGGAGGTCGGAGGAGCAAAGGGTGAAGAGGAGGAGGTCGGAGGAGCAAAGGGTGAAGAGGAGGAGGTCAGAGGAGGAGCAAAGGGTGAAGAGGAGGAGGTCGGAGGAGCAAAGGGTGAAGAGGAGGAGGTCGGAGGAGCAAAGGGTGAAGAGGAGGAGGTCGGAGGAGGAGCAAAGGGTGAAGAGGAGGAGGTCGGAGGAGCAAAGGGTGAAGAGGAGGTCGGAGGAGGAGCAAAGGGTGAAGAGGAGGAGGTCGGAGGAGGAGCAAAGGGTGAAGAGGAGGAGGTCAGAGGAGGAGCAAAGGGTGAAGAGGAGGAGGTCGGAGGAGCAAAGGGTGAAGAGGAGGAGGTCAGAGGAGGAGCAAAGGGTGAAGAGGAGGAGGTCGGAGGAGCAAAGGGTGAAGAGGAGGAGGTCGGAGGAGCAAAGGGTGAAGAGGAGGAGGTCGGAGGAGGAGCAAAGGGTGAAGAGGAGGAGGTCGGAGGAGCAAAGGGTGAAGAGGAGGAGGTCGGAGGAGGAGCAAAGGGTGAAGAGGAGGAGGTCGGAGGAGGAGCAAAGGGTGAAGAGGAGGAGGTCAGAGGAGGAGCAAAGGGTGAAGAGGAGGAGGTCGGAGGAGCAAAGGGTGAAGAGGAGGAGGTCGGAGGAGCAAAGGGTGAAGAGGAGGAGGTCAGAGGAGGAGCAAAGGGTGAAGAGGAGGAGGTCGGAGGAGCAAAGGGTGAAGAGGAGGAGGTCGGAGGAGCAAAGGGTGAAGAGGAGGAGGTCGGAGGAGCAAAGGGTGAAGAGGAGGAGGTCGGAGGAGGAGCAAAGGGTGAAGAGGAGGAGGTCGGAGGAGGAGCAAAGGGTGAAGAGGAGGAGGTCGGAGGAGGAGCAAAGGGTGAAGAGGAGGAGGTCGGAGGAGGAGCAAAGGGTGAAGAGGAGGAGGTCAGAGGAGGAGCAAAGGGTGAAGAGGAGGAGGTCGGAGGAGCAAAGGGTGAAGAGGAGGAGGTCGGAGGAGCAAAGGGTGAAGAGGAGGTCAGAGGAGGAGCAAAGGGTGAAGAGGAGGAGGTCGGAGGAGCAAAGGGTGAAGAGGAGGAGGTCGGAGGAGCAAAGGGTGAAGAGGAGGAGGTCGGAGGAGGAGCAAAGGGTGAAGAGGAGGAGGTCAGAGGAGGAGCAAAGGGTGAAGAGGAGGAGGTCGGAGGAGCAAAGGGTGAAGAGGAGGAGGTCGGAGGAGCAAAGGGTGAAGAGGAGGAGGTCAGAGGAGGAGCAAAGGGTGAAGAGGAGGAGGTCGGAGGAGCAAAGGGTGAAGAGGAGGAGGTCGGAGGAGCAAAGGATGAAGAGGAGGAGGTCGGAGGAGCAAAGGGTGAAGAGGAGGAGGTCGGAGGAGCAAAGGGTGAAGAGGAGGAGGTCGGAGGAGCAAAGGATGAAGAGGAGGAGGTCGGAGGAGCAAAGGGTCAAGAGGAGGAGGTCGGAGGAGCAAAGGGTGAAGAGGAGGAGGTCGGAGGAGCAAAGGGTGAAGAGGAGGAGGTCGGAGGAGCAAAGGGTGAAGAGGAGGAGGTCGGAGGAGCAAAGGGTGAAGAGGAGGAGGTCGGAGGAGCAAAGGGTCAAGAGGAGGAGGTCAGAGGAAAACTTCCCGATGACAAAAACACAAAAACGAGACCAGGAGCAGCTTTAAATTTTCAGTAGTTTTATTGAAAAATGCCTCTTTTGTTCCTGAAATAAATAAGAAATTGGGCTGATTCAAACTGACTCCTGATGTGATGAGAACAACAACAACAACAGCTTAACTGGAAAGAAACACGTAAATAAACAGATGTAAAAGTACAGAGCCACAGGAGGACGGCGGGTTTGTAAATAAACAGATGTAAAAGTACAGAGCCACAGGAGGACGGCGGGTTTGTAAATAAACATATGTAAAAGTACAGAGCCACAGGAGGGTTTTCGCACAGGGACGTGACACAGGCTGAACTGGAGCTCGTACGTTACAGGCGACAAATCGTTTACCGAAAAGAAACAAAAAACTCTCTCCAAACCCACAGAGCGACGGCGACTCTGAAGGACACGACTCCAGCACAAACTCACAGGTTCAGTTCATCCTTTTCTGCGCTTCGTTTTCAAACGTTTCTGCTTCATCTGACGCAGGATTAAAGCGACGCTGGGAAACGCTGTGGGGTTTGGGTGAGTTATACTCGGCACAAAGGATTTCACTTCATTTCTGATCAGTTTTTAGGTCGTTTTTGTTGAAATAAACTCACATTTTTTCACAAAATGTTTAGAAACAGATCAAGAGTTTATATTTAATGTTTTAAACCAGGTTTAAACCAGGTCTAAACCAGGTCTAAACCAGGTCTAAACCAGATCTAAACTAGGTCTAAACCAGGACCAAACCAGGACTAAACCAGATCTAAACCAGGTCTAAACCAGATCTAAACCAGGTCTAAACTAGGTCTAAACCAGGTTTAAACCAGGACTAAAAAAGGTATAAACCAGGTCTAATCCAAAACTATACTAGGACTAAACCAGCTCTAAAGCAGGACTAAACTGGGACTAAACTGGGACTAAACTGGGACTAAACCGGGACTAAACTGGGACTAAACCGGGACTAAACTGGGACTAAACCGGGACTAAACCTGGACTAAACCGGGACTAAACCGGGACTAAACCGGGACTAAACCGGGACTAAACTGGGACTAAACCTGGACTAAACTGGGACTAAACCGGGACTAAACCAGGACTAAACCGGGACTAAACTGGGACTAAACCTGGACTAAACCTGGACTAAACCGGGACTAAACCTGGACTAAACCTGGACTAAACCGGGACTAAACCTGGACTAAACCTGGACTAAACCGGGACTAAACCGGGACTAAACCGGGACTAAACTGGGACTAAACCAGGACTAAACCGGGACTAAACCAGGCCGTGTGGCAGAGCAGGATGGTGAGTGGTTAAAGTGGTTTCTTTAAATGAGTAATAGTAAAGTTTGCGTCCGTAGGCGGGAGGTTTGTCCTTCAGGGCCTCCGTAGCTCTCTCCTTTAACCCTTTCATCCCCACACAAATATTCACAGACATATAAACTCCTCCAGGTGGTGGCGCTGTCGCTTCAGGCTGGTCTGGTGGGAGCAGCGGGCCGTGTGCAAAGCTAAGTCCGGGTTCTTAGAGACCTCCTCTGGACCCGGGACTCGGTCTGGTCCAGAGACCGGACCGGGGACTGGCCTGAGGCGACAGGAAGAGGAGCTGACTCTTTCAAAGTAAAAGGCGCTGAAAGAGGCGGGGCCACAGTCTCAGAGCCGAACGCTTTTATTCTGAAGGAGACTCAGAGGAACAGGAAGTCGTAAAGCGTCACTTCCTCTAGTCCAATAAAATCTGTTTCTAAATAAAGTGATAGTTTTAGGCCAGAGAAGCAGTTTGTGAAGAAAAGGTGAAAAATCTGTAGGAAATAAGTCCCACATTGATGACATCACACTGGGAAAACTGTCCAGAACAAACTGCACTTTAAACAACATTATTATTATTATTATTTGTTTATGTGTTATTATACAAGTCTCAAGTCTTTGACCTCAAGTCCGAGTCACATCCCAAGTCAAATACAGGAAACTCCAAGTCAGGTCCAAGTCGTCTGCTTTGAGATTCAAGTCATTTCACGTCTTCTATCGCTTCGATTTTTGCAATTTACATGAATTTTTAAATAAATTGTACTTAAAATCTGTCTTGGTGCGAATTATTACGGTCTGTTTTTAGGAGAAGCATCAAGTCACAGGCCTCAAGTCCGAGTCGAGTCCCAAGTCTTTGACCTTCAAGTCCGAGTCGAGTCCCAAGTCTTTGACCTTCAAGTCCGAGTCGAGTCCTAAGTCTTTGACCTTCAAGTCCGAGTCGAGTCCCAAGTCTTTGACCTTCAAGTCCGAGTCGAGTCCCAAGTCTTTGACCTACAAGTCCAAGTCGAGTCCCAAGGCTTTGACCTTCAAGTCCAAGTCGAGTCCCAAGTCTTTGACCTTCAAGTCTGAGTCAAGTCCCAAGTCATTGACCTTCAAGTCCAATCAAGTCCCAAGTCATTGACCTACAAGTCCAAGTCGAGTCCCAAGGCTTTGACCTTCAAGTCCAAGTCGAGTCCCAAGTCAGTGACCTTCAAGTCCTAAGTCTTAGTCCATTTTATCAAATCAAGTCTCAAGTTCTAAAAATACCGACTCAACTCTGGCCTCGAGTCCAAGTCACGACTCGCAGTTTCTCACGTCTGGTGATTTGGCCTCGTGTCACAGAATTCCCTCGTGTGATGTCGTGATTTCAACACTAAAGTTTGTTTGTCGTCTGAGTGAAGTGTGGATTCGCCTCTTTCGCCGTTTTCCAGTTTTCATAAAAAATCAAATCAAATCAAATACATAAAAATACACAGAAATAAGAAGCGTGTGGATACGTGAGCCGTGAGTTTGAAGCAGAGAAGTCATTTCACACTTTTTAAACCGAACCCTTTGTAAACCTCAGAGGAAGCGCAGGTTTGGACGCTCTTTAAAAACCCAGAGGAGCTCCACCTGATGACGTCACCGGGTGTAACAGAGCGGAGGGAGAAACACGTGGGAACGAAACGAAACGACGCACGACTCCGGGGGGGACGTTTCCTCACGTTAGAACCGCGGGAAATGAGCCGTGGGTTTATTCGACTCGGGCTCACGGCACAAACCAGGAAGACGTCCGGAGACAGGAGACGACGTCCGTTCTGTTCTCATATTTTTGACTGTATTGTTCACTTCTTTTCCCTTGTATTTGCAAACACTTTTCTAACAGTAGGATTTATCGCAGGTGTTCGCACTGGTGTTAACACATTATACATATATTTATTCTGAGGAAGAAGAAAACATTTGGCGTCTCTACACTTTCCACCGCGGCTGTAAATAGATGAGTGGAGGATTGTTGGCGACATCCAGCACGTTTTCGCTGACTGGCTGTAATGTCTTGAAGTCAGGGACGTCCGAACTGTGGCCCAGTAAGAAAAGTCGTACTTTTTACTGCATGTTTTTGAAATCTACCTCGATCGAGCAAATGTCGCGTGTCCTTCTGAGAGTTTAAGGCTGAACAAAGGTCCGAGGGTCGTTCAGACCTGTTATAAACGCACAGACTTGAGTCACTCGCTGTTCTGACCCTCGACTGGCCTCTGCGTGTTTTAATCTGTGGCCCTGGATCAAAGAAGTTTGGACGCTCCCGCTTCAAGTCATTTATTTGACGCTTTTAGACACATAAACGCCGCCGTCTTTCCTCGTTTTCTTTCCTCGTTTCCCGCCGTAATCACAGTGAAGCCGAGCGACGACAGACGCTTCGTCATATTTCCTCGTCTGAGCTTTCGGGAGACTGTTGTCTGTTGTTCGTTTGTTTCTCCGTCTTTCTTTTCGTCTCTGTTCAGTGTTTTTCCGCGGTGTCTCTTGAGGGTTTGTCCCCACTGGGCTAAGCCACAATTCCAACCCTGCCTCAGTTTTCCTCATTTCCTCACTGACGCACGACTCCAAACGCTCCGGGTAGATGTGGTTAGGAGAGACGAGGATGATTCCAAACGGCTCGTTCGTCTGCAGGCTTCATTTTACCGTCACATTTACTTCGGTGGGTTTGATCACAGAGTCGGGAACTGCACCGGAATTCGTCGTCCTCATGTTTCCAAACGTCTTCCTGGTTTGTGACGTTACAAAACCAGGAAGACGTTTGGAAACATGCGGATGACGACTTCCTTCGGGCTCCGGCGAGAAAATGTCCCAGTTTTCTTCATCTCGATGTCTCTGCATTCTTTCTTTTTCCCTTTTACAAATCCCCTATTCATTTGTGTGTTAGAATTGTCTAATTTAATAATGTAAGTAAAAAAACTTCCGTTATGTTCAGATCAACAGTTCCAACCAGCTGCGAAGACTCGATTTGAGTCCCGTCCGTCAAAGTTTTGTCTCCAGGTTGTGAAGACGCTGCTGCTGAATCCACAGTTTTCGGGTTTTCTCACAGGCCCAGAGTCGGAGCTACACCGGGAATCGTCGTCCGCTGGTTTTCTCACAGGCCCAGAGTCGGGAGCTACACCGGGAATCGTCGTCCGCTGGTTTTCTCACAGGCCCAGAGTCGGGAGCTACACCGGGAATCGTCGTCCGCATGTTTCCAAACGTCTTCCTGGTTTGTGACGTTACTGTGAACAGAGCCTATGATTTGGCGTTTTGGTTCCAGGTGCTGGTTCAACACTGAAATCCAGTAGTTTCAAACCTAAAACGCGTCTCTGGTCTGAACAGTCACGATCTAAACCCCACAGCACCTGCACCGGTCATGAGTCAGTGCTAGTGCAGCCTCTGCAGCTCAGGGAGGGAAGTCTGGAGGTTCTGAGCTTCACATGAGGCCTGGACATAAACTGAGAATAAAGCTGCGTTCTTTCGTTCTCGGGACTCAGGGGAAACGGACCTCCGCCTCGAGAAGGAACAGGAACTCCGACAAATCGGAGCTCATAAACACAAACTCGGTTCGGTGCAAATCGAGTCGGTTGGACTTCCGTCACAGCAGAAAAGTCGGCGCTCACAGTAAACGGGAAGAGTCGTCTTTTGGTCATTTTGATCTGTTAAGTCGTGTATGTGCAGAGAAAGTGTCTTCTAAAAAACTGACATTTACACTTTCTTTCACATCATTTGACGCAGTTATTTTCTGAGCCTGTAATCGTCAAACTGCCAGAACGGAGTCGCCGAAAACTCAGGTCAGGCAACAGATGTGTGTAGAAGCCGAACCGTAATCCACGACAAAGGAGAAATTCTGTTTGTTTGTTTTCAGTTTGTTTGTTCTGGACCTAAATAAATGTTTGTGTGGTTGACAAATTGAATCCCTCCTTTGCGGTCGGTTCAGACACTGTTCCTCAGGTTGTTCTGAGTCTTTAGACGTCACTTTCTCCACACAAACACAAACTTCACAGATCAAAACGACCAAAAGACAATTCTCGTCACCGCATCCTCAGCAGTGGAGGAGTTTACGTGCTGATGCGGCGCTTGTGGGATTCATAAGCGAACAAAATAAACATTAAACTTTCTCGGGCGTCTGTGTTTTCCGGGACGTCGGGCGAACGGACTCGGATTTATCCAGTGACTGCGGCGTTACAGTCGGGGCCAAAAGTTTTGAGAATGACACAAATATTCATGTTGGTACCAGGACGTCCTCCGAGAGCAACGTCGCCCAACCGTCCAGGAGCAGTTTGGTGATGAACGAAGCCTTTTCCAGCACGACGGACCTTCCCATAAAGCAAACGGAAGAACTAAACGCCTCAGGGAACAAAACATAAAGGTTTTAGGTCCAGGAAACTCCCCAGATCTTAATCCCACTGAGAACCTGTGGTCAGTCCTCAAGAGGCGAGTGGACAACGAAACCCCACAAATTCTGACAAACCCAGAACATGATTCTGCAGGAACGGACGGCCTCAGTCAGGAGTTGGTCCAGAAGTTGATGCCGGGGAGAAGTGCAGAGGTCTTGAAAACGAAGAGTCAGCACTGCAAATATCGACTCGCTGCATGAACTCAGTGTAATCGTGAATAAAAGCTTTTAATACTTATGAAATGCTCGTAACTGTATTCCATTAAACCGTAAAACCGTGCGAGAAAACAGGTAAAAACAGTGAAGCAAATGTCATATTTGTGTCGTTCTCAAAACTTTTCGGCCACGACTTTCGGCAAACTCGTGACGCGTCTCTGTCCGCGGGCGAAGGCTCCGGGTTCAGTCGCGATGACGTCACTAAAACTGTGACGCGAGCTCGTTTAAAGCCTCACTGCGGAACGTCAGAGCAGGGGACGGTGAGAGAAAAGCTGGAAAAGCTGTTCCTGAGGTTTACAGAGGGTTGAGCTCTTCCCGGGTGGTTCAGGCTCAGGGTTGCTGTGAGTAACTCGGGCTTAGATGATCCGGTCGGGGTTAGTCGGACTTGGTGAGAGGTTACGGGCTCGGGGTCGGGCCGGGCTGGACCGGTTAGTGCCGTGCTGGGTTTGAGTGAAAGTTAAACTCTTTAGCGACCTGAAAATGACGAGCCAGAGTCAGGGCAGCGAACGCATCACAGTTAGTCAGGCTTAAAAACACGAGTCAGGATTAATCAGATCAAAATGCCGGTTTAGTTTGAGTTAAACACATGCATTTGACCCAGACACGGGAGAGGCGGAAGACTGAGACCCGCAGGACTAAACCAGGACTAAACCAGGACTAAAGTAGGACTAAACCAGGACTAAAGCAGGTCTAAACCAGGACTAAAGCAGGTCTAAAGCAGGTCTAAACCAGGTCTAAAGCAGGACTAAAGCAGGTCTAAAGCAGGACTAAAGCAGGACTAAACCAGGACTAAAGCGGGACTAAAGCAGGACTAAAGTAGGTCTAAAGCAGGACTAAAACAGGACTAAAGTAGGTCTAAAACAGGACTAAAGCAGGTCTAAAGCAGGACTAAAGCAGGACTAAAGCAGGACTAAAGTAGGTCTAAAACAGGACTAAAGTTGGTCTAAAGCAGGACTAAAGCGGGACTAAAGCAGGACTAAAGCAGGACTAAAGTAGGTCTAAAACAGGACTAAAGTTGGTCTAAACCAGGACTAAAGCAGGTCTAAAGCAGGACTAAAGCAGGACTAAAGTAGGTCTAAAACAGGACTAAAGTTGGTCTAAACCAGGACTAAAGCAGGTCTAAAGCAGGACTAAAGCAGGACTAAAGCAGGACTAAAGTAGGTCTAAAACAGGACTAAAGTTGGTCTAAAGCAGGACTAAAGCGGGACTAAAGCAGGACTAAAGCAGGACTAAAGCAGGACTAAAACAGGACTAAAGCAGGACTAAAGCAGGACTAAAACAGGACTAAAGCAGGACTAAAGCAGGACTAAAGCAGGACTAAAACAGGACTAAAGCAGGACTAAAGCAGGACTAAAGCAGGACTAAAACAGGACTAAAGCAGGACTAAAGCAGGTCTAAAGCAGGACTAAAGCAGGACTAAAGCAGGACTAAAGCAGGACTAAAGCAGGACTAAACCAGGACTAGAGTAGGTCTAAAGCAGGACTAAAGCAGGACTAAAGCAGGACTAAAACAGGTCTAAAACAGGTCTAAACCAGGACTAAAGCGGGACTAAAGCAGGACTAAAGCGGGACTAAAGCAGGACTAAAGCAGGACTAAAGCAGGACTAAAGCAGGACTAAAGCAGGACTAAACCAGGACTAAAGCAGGACTAAACCAGGACTAAAGCAGGACTAAAGCAGGACTAAAACAGGTCTAAAACAGGTCTAAACCAGGACTAAAGCAGGACTAAAGCAGGACTAAAGCGGGACTAAAGCAGGACTAAAGCAGGACTAAAGCAGGACTAAAGCAGGACTAAAGCAGGACTAAAGCAGGTCTAAAGCAGGACTAAAGCAGGACTAAAGCAGGTCTAAAGCAGGACTAAAGCAGGACTAAAGCAGGTCTAAAGCAGGACTAAAGCAGGACTAAAGCGGGACTAAAGCAGGACTAAAGCGGGACTAAAGCAAGACTAAAGCAGGACTAAAACAGGTCTAAAACAGGACTAAAGTAGGTCTAAACCAGGACTAGAGTAGGTCTAAAGCAGGACTAAAACAGGTCTAAAGCAGGACTAAAACAGGACTAAAGCAGGTCTAAACCAGGACTAAAGTAGGTCTAAAGTAGGTCTAAAGCAGGACTAAAACAGGACTAAAGTAGGTCTAAACCAGGACTAAAGTAGGTCTAAAGTAGGTCTAAACCAGGACTAAAGTAGGTCTAAAGTAGGTCTAAAGCAGGACTAAAGTAGGTCTAAACCAGGACTAAAGTAGGTCTAAAGCAGGACTAAAGCAGGTCTAAAGCAGGTCTAAAACAGGACTAAAGTAGGTCTAAAGCAGGACTAAAGCAGGACTAAAGTAGGTCTAAAACAGGACTAAAGTAGGTCTAAAGCAGGACTAAAGCAGGACTAAAGTAGGTCTAAAGCAGGACTAAAGCAGGACTAAAGTAGGTCTAAAGCAGGACTAAAGCAGGACTAAAGTAGGTCTAAAGCAGGACTAAAGTAGATCTAAAGTAGGTCTAAAGCAGGACTCATTAATCAAAGACCTAGGACTATACCAGGACTTGACCAAGGCTAAATGGACTAAAACAGGTCCACTGCAAAAAAGCTTGGTCAAAATGTCAGATCTAAACACTTAAATCTATCAGAAAATGACTTAAAAGTTGAGAAATGATCTGTTCCTGCAGCGAGATCATTTTACTGGACAAGTTCTCTGAAAATAAACGACCTCGAGACGAGAATGGCCAGAGAAATTTGGAGTGTCTAAACCAGGACTAATCAGACTCAATCTAATCTAAGACGAATCCAAAACTGTACTAGGACCTGACCAAGGTTAAACCAGCTCTAAACCAGCTCTAAACCAGCTCTAAACCAGCTCTAAACCAGGACTAAACCGGGACTAAACCGGGACTAAACCAGGACTAAACCGGGACTAAACCGGGACTAAATCGGGACTAAAACAGGTCCGTTTTAGGACTTAACCCGGCCTAAACCAGGTCTCAGTCTTCCTCCAGACCCTGCAGTGCCTGAGGTTAGTTTGAGTTAATCCAGACTAGTTTAGACCGCGCTGGGTCTGAACCCGGTGTGGGTCTGAACCCGGTGTGGGTCTGAACCCGGTCTGGGTCTGAACCCGGTCTGGGTCTGAACCCGGTCTGGGACTCACCGCCGTAGCCCTGGCCGTTGTAGGGGATCCCCACACACTGAGACGAGTCGCAGTATCCGGACGGACCAGGAGGACCTCGGATTCCTGGGTACCCCTGTCTGCCCGGGGGGCCACGGGCCCCAGCGAGGCCAGGGGCCCCCGGGGCTCCAGTCCTGGTCTCACCGGGAGGTCCTGAGAGAGGAGAGAGGTTAGACCAGGAACCAGGACTGAACCAGGACTGAGCCAGGACTGAGCCAGGACTGAACCAGGACTGAGCCAGGACTGAGCCAGGTCCTGGTCCTGAGAATAGTCCTGTTGCTCGGTAACAGTCGAGCATCACCTGTTGTCGGGTAAAATATCAGTGTGATGTACAGACCTGGGGCCCTCAGTGTTATTACAGTGTGATGTACAGACCTGGGGCCCTCAGTGTTATTACAGTGTGATGCACAGACCTGGGGGCCTCAGTGTTATTACAGTGTGATGCACAGACCTGGGGGCCTCAGTGTTATTACAGTGTGATGTACAGACCTGGGGCCCTCAGTGTTATTACAGTGTGATGTACAGACCTGGGGCCCTCAGTGTTATTACAGTGTGATGTACAGACCTGGGGCCCTCAGTGTTATTACAGTGTGATGTACAGACCTGGGGCCCTCAGTGTTATTACAGTGTGATGTACAGACCTGGGGCCCTCAGTGTTATTACAGTGTGATGCACAGACCTGGGGCCCTCAGTGTTATTACAGTGTGATGTACAGACCTGGGGCCCTCAGTGTTATTACAGTGTGATGTACAGACCTGGGGCCCTCAGTGTTATTACAGTGTGATGCACAGACCTGGGGCCCTCAGTGTTATTACAGTGTGATGTACAGACCTGGGGGCCCTCAGTGTTATTACAGTGTGATGTACAGACCTGGGGCCCTCAGTGTTATTACAGTGTGATGTACAGACCTGGGGGCCCTCAGTGTTATTACAGTGTGATGTACAGACCTGGGGCCCTCAGTGTTATTACAGTGTGATGTACAGACCTGGGGGCCCTCAGTGTTATTACAGTGTGATGTACAGACCTGGGGCCCTCAGTGTTATTACAGTGTGATGTACAGACCTGGGGCCCTCAGTGTTATTACAGTGTGATGTACAGACCTGGGGCCCTCAGTGTTATTACAGTGTGATGTACAGACCTGGGGCCCTCAGTGTTATTACAGTGTGATGTACAGACCTGGGGCCCTCAGTGTTATTACAGTGTGATGTACAGACCTGGGGCCCTCAGTGTTATTACAGTGTGATGTACAGACCTGGGGCCCTCAGTGTTATTACAGTGTGATGTACAGACCTGGGGCCCTCAGTGTTATTACAGTGTGATGTACAGACCTAGGGCCCTCAGTGTTATTACAGTGTGATGCACAGACCTGGGGGCCTCAGTGTTATTACAGTGTGATGCACAGACCTGGGGGCCTCAGTGTTATTACAGTGTGATGTACAGACCTGGGGCCCTCAGTGTTATTACAGTGTGATGCACAGACCTGGGGCCCTCAGTGTTATTACAGTGTGATGTACAGACCTGGGGCCCTCAGTGTTATTACAGTGTGATGTACAGACCTGGGGCCCTCAGTGTTATTACAGTGCGATGTACAGACCTGGGGCCCTCAGTGTTATTACAGTGTGATGCACAGACCTGGGGCCCTCAGTGTTATTACAGTGTGATGCACAGACCTGGGGGCCTCAGTGTTATTACAGTGTGATGTACAGACCTGGGGCCCTCAGTGTTATTACAGTGTGATGTACAGACCTGGGGCCCTCAGTGTTATTACAGTGTGATGTACAGACCTGGGGGCCCTCAGTGTTATTACAGTGTGATGTACAGACCTGGGGCCCTCAGTGTTATTACAGTGTGATGTACAGACCTGGGGCCCTCAGTGTTATTACAGTGTGATGTACAGACCTGGGGCCCTCAGTGTTATTACAGTGTGATGTACAGACCTGGGGCCCTCAGTGTTATTACAGTGTGATGTACAGACCTGGGGCCCTCAGTGTTATTACAGTGTGATGCACAGACCTGGGGGCCTCAGTGTTATTACAGTGTGATGTACAGACCTGGGGCCCTCAGTGTTATTACAGTGTGATGTACAGACCTGGGGCCCTCAGTGTTATTACAGTGTGATGTACAGACCTGGGGCCCTCAGTGTTATTACAGTGTGATGTACAGACCTGGGGCCCTCAGTGTTATTACAGTGTGATGTACAGACCTGGGGCCCTCAGTGTTATTACAGTGTGATGTACAGACCTGGGGCCCTCAGTGTTATTACAGTGTGATGCACAGACCTGGGGGCCCTCAGTGTTATTACAGTGTGATGTACAGACCTGGGGCCCTCAGTGTTATTACAGTGTGATGCACAGACCTGGGGGCCCTCAGTGTTATTACAGTGTGATGTACAGACCTGGGGCCCTCAGTGTTATTACAGTGTGATGTACAGACCTGGGGCCCTCAGTGTTATTACAGTGTGATGTACAGACCTGGGGCCCTCAGTGTTATTACAGTGTGATGTACAGACCTGGGGCCCTCAGTGTTATTACAGTGTGATGTACAGACCTGGGGCCCTCAGAGTTATTACAGTGTGATGTACAGACCTGGGGCCCTCAGTGTTATTACAGTGTGATGTACAGACCTGGGGGCCCTCAGTGTTATTACAGTGTGATGTACAGACCTGGGGGGCCTCGGGGGCCCTTGGCTCCCACCACAGACGTGCCTCTGTCTCCCTTCTCTCCTGGGGCCCCTGAGGAGACACAGTGAAAGTGTTAATGTGTTTGTGAGTTACATGATCAGATTAAACATGTTTAAAGAAAGATCCACAGCAGAAACACCTCCTGAGCCTCCCCCTCTCCCCTCCTCCCTCCCTCTCTCCTCCTCCCTCCCTCTCTCCTCTTCCCTCCTGTTTTCCTCCTCTCCCTCCCTCTCTCCTCTCCCTCCCTCTCTTCTCTCCCTCCCTCTCTTCTCTCCCTCCCCCTCTCCCCTCCTCCCTCCCTCTCTCCTCCTCCCTCCCTCTCTCCTCCTCCCTCCTGTTTTCCTCCTCTTTCCCTCTCCCCTCCTGTCCTGCTTACCTCTCTTCACTTCCCTCTCTCCCTCCTTCCCTCCCTCTCTCCTTACCTCTCTCCCCCCTCCGTCTCTCCTCTAGTCCTCCTTACCTCCCTCCCTCTCCCCTATCTCCCTCCTTACCTCTCTCCCTCCCTCCCTCCTTACCTCCCTCTCTTCTCCCTGCCTCCTTACCTCCCACCCTCCTTACCTCCCTCTCTTCTCCCTCCCTACTTACCTCCCTCCCTCCCTCCTTACCTCCCTCTCTTCTCCCTGCCTCCTTACCTCCCTCCCTCCTTACCTCCCTCTCTTCTCCCTCCCTCCTTACCTCCCTCCCTCTCTCCCTCCTTACCTCTCTCTCCCTGCTGGCCTGGCTGTCCTGGGCTTCCTGGGAAGCCGTTGCTCCCGGCAGGTCCTGGTTCTCCTCTGGGTCCCGCGGGTCCGGAGGGTCCTGGGGCCCCCGGGGGTCCAGGGTTATTACTGCTGCGGTACTGACCGTTCGGAATCTGATTCAGGAGAGTGTTCACCCGGGTCATCTGAGCTGTGGAGAGAAGGAGGAGGAGAGGAGGAGGAGAGGAGAGGAGGAGGAGAGGAGAAGAGGAGAAGAGGAGAAGAGGAGAAGAGGAGGAGGAGAGAAGGAGAGGAGGAGAAGAAGAGGAAAAGAGGAGAAGAGGAGAAGAGGAGGAGAGGAGGAGGAGAGGAGGAGGAGAGGAGGAGAAGAGGAGAAGAAGAGGAGGAGAGGAGAAGAGGAGGAGGAGGAGGAGAGGAGGAGGAGGAGAGGAGGAGGAGAGGAGGAGAGGAGGAGGAGAGGAGGAGGAGAGGAGAGGAGGAGGAGGAGAGGAGGAGGAGAGGAGGAGAAGAGGAGACGAGGAGGAGGAGAGGAGGAGAGGAGGAGGAGAGGAGGAGGAGAGGAGGAGAGGAGGAGGAGAGGAGGAGGAGAGGAGGAGGAGAAGAGGAGGAGAGGAGGAGGAGAGGAGGAAAAGAGGAGAAGAGGAGGAGAAGAGGAGGAGGAGAGGAAAAGAAGAGGAGACGAGGAGAAGAGGAGGAGAAGAGGAGAAGAGGAGGAGAAGAGGAGGAGAAGAGGAGAAGAGGAGAAGAGGAGGAGAGAGTCGGGTTTAACTGATCAAACATGAGGCTGATGTGAGTCTTAAACGATCCTGAGTCTGTTTTACTCACAGTTGACGATCTGCTCACAGATCTGACGAGCGATCGACCGCATCATGTTCTGAGGAGCAAAGTCCCCCTGGAACAACAAGACTGTCAGGACTAAACCAGGACTAAACCAGGACTAAACCAGGACTAAACCAGGACTAAACCAGGACTAAAGCAGGACTAAAGCGGGACTAAAGCAGGACTAAACCAGGACTAAACCAGGACTAAAGCAGGACTAAAGCAGGACTAAACCAGGACTAAACCAGGACTAAACCAGGACTAAACCAGGACTAAACCAGGACTAAAGCAGGACTAAACCAGGACTAAACCAGGACTAAACCAGGACTAAAGCAGGACTAAACCAGGACTAAACCAGGACTAAAGCAGGACTAAACCAGGACTAAAGCAGGACTAAACCAGGACTAAACCAGGACTAAAGCAGGACTAAACCAGGACTAAACCAGGACTAAAGCAGGACTAAAGCAGGACTAAAGCAGGACTAAAGCAGGACTAAACCAGGACTAAAGCAGGACTAAAGCAGGACTAAACCAGGACTAAAGCAGGACTAAAGCAGGACTAAAGCAGGACTAAAGCAGGACTAAACCAGGACTAAACCAGGACTAAAGCAGGACTAAACCAGGACTAAACCAGGACTAAAGCAGGACTAAAGCAGGACTAAACCAGGACTAAAGCAGGACTAAAGCAGGACTAAAGCAGGACTAAAGCAGGACTAAACCAGGACTAAAGCAGGACTAAAGCAGGACTAAACCAGGACTAAACCAGGACTAAAGCAGGACTAAAGCAGGACTAAAGCAGGACTAAAGCAGGACTAAACCAGGACTAAACCAGGACTAAAGCAGGACTAAACCAGGACTAAAGCAGGACTAAAGCAGGACTAAAGCAGGACTAAACCAGGACTAAACCAGGACTAAACCAGGACTAAACCAGGACTAAAGCAGGACTAAAGCAGGACTAAACCAGGACTAAACCAGGACTAAACCAGGACTAAACCAGGACTAAACCAGGACTAAAGCAGGACTAAAGCAGGACTAAAGCAGGACTAAAGCAGGACTAAACCAGGACTAAACCAGGACTAAAGCAGGACTAAAGCAGGACTAAACCAGGACTAAACCAGGACTAAACCAGGACTAAACCAGGACTAAAGCAGGACTAAAGCAGGACTAAACCAGGACTAAAGCAGGACTAAAGCAGGACTAAACCAGGACTAAACCAGGACTAAAGCAGGACTAAAGCAGGACTAAAGCAGGACTAAACCAGGACTAAACCAGGACTAAAGCAGGACTAAAGCAGGACTAAACCAGGACTAAACCAGGACTAAAGCAGGACTAAAGCAGGACTAAAGCAGGACTAAAGCAGGACTAAACCAGGACTAAACCAGGACTAAAGCAGGACTAAAGCAGGACTAAAGCAGGACTAAAGCAGGACTAAACCAGGACTAAACCAGGACTAAACCAGGACTAAAGCAGGACTAAAGCAGGACTAAACCAGGACTAAACCAGGACTAAAGCAGGACTAAAGCAGGACTAAACCAGGACTAAAGCAGGACTAAACCAGGACTAAAGCAGGACTAAAGCAGGACTAAACCAGGACTAAAGTGGAGCAAAACCAGGGCTAAACCAAGACTAAACCAGGACTAAAGCAGGACTAAAGCAGGACTAAAGCAGGACTAAACCAGGACTAAAGCAGGACTAAACCAGGACTAAAGCAGGACTAAACCAGGACTAAAGCAGGACTAAAGCAGGACTAAAGCAGGACTAAACCAGGACTAAAGCAGGACTAAAGCAGGACTAAAGCAGGACTAAACCAGGACTAAAGCAGGACTAAAGCAGGACTAAACCAGGACTAAACCAGGACTAAAGCAGGACTAAAGCAGGACTAAAGCAGGACTAAACCAGGACTAAAGCAGGACTAAACCAGGACTAAAGCAGGACTAAACCAGGACTAAAGCAGGACTAAACCAGGACTAAAGCAGGACTAAAGCAGGACTAAACCAGGACTAAAGCAGGACTAAACCAGGACTAAAGCAGGACTAAACCAGGACTAAAGCAGGACTAAAGCAGGACTAAACCAGGACTAAAGCAGGACTAAAGCAGGACTAAAGCAGGACTAAACCAGGACTAAACCAGGACTAAAGCAGGACTAAACCAGGACTAAAGCAGGACTAAAGCAGGACTAAAGCAGGACTAAAGCAGGACTAAACCAGGACTAAAGCAGGACTAAAGCAGGACTAAACCAGGACTAAACCAGGACTAAAGCAGGACTAAACCAGGACTAAAGCAGGACTAAAGCAGGACTAAACCAAGACTAAAACAGGACTAAACCAGGACTAAAGCAGGACTAAACCAGGACTAAAGCAGGACTAAAGCAGGACTAAAGCAGGACTAAAGCAGGACTAAAGCAGGACTAAAGCAGGACTAAACCAGGACTAAAACAGGACTAAACCAGGACTAAAGCAGGACTAAAGCAGGACTAAACCAGGACTAAAGCAGGACTAAAGCAGGACTAAAGCAGGACTAAACCAGGACTAAAGCAGGACTAAACCAGGACTAAACCAGGACTAAAGCAGGACTAAAGCAGGACTAAACCAGGACTAAACCAGGACTAAAGCAGGACTAAAGCAGGACTAAACCAGGACTAAAGCAGGACTAAAGCAGGACTAAACCAGGACTAAACCAGGACTAAAGCAGGACTAAAGCAGGACTAAAGCAGGACTAAACCAGGACTAAAGCAGGACTAAACCAGGACTAAAGCAGGACTAAAGCAGGACTAAACCAGGACTAAAACAGGACTAAACCAGGACTAAAGCAGGACTAAACCAGGACTAAAGCAGGACTAAAGCAGGACTAAAGCAGGACTAAAGCAGGACTAAACCAGGACTAAACCAGGACTAAAGCAGGACTAAAGCAGGACTAAACCAGGACTAAACCAGGACTAAACCAGGACTAAAGCAGGACTAAAGCGGGACTAAAGCAGGACTAAAGCAGGACTAAAGCAGGACTAAACCAGGACTAAACCAGGACTAAAGCAGGACTAAAGCAGGACTAAACCAGGACTAAAGCAGGACTAAACCAGGACTAAACCAGGACTAAAGCAGGACTAAACCAGGACTAAAGCAGGACTAAACCAGGACTAAAGCAGGACTAAAGCAGGACTAAAGCAGGACTAAACCAGGACTAAACCAGGACTAAACCAGGACTAAAGCAGGACTAAACCAGGACTAAAGCAGGACTAAAGCAGGACTAAAGCAGGACTAAAGCAGGACTAAACCAGGACTAAACCAGGACTAAACCAGGACTAAACCAGGACTAAAGCAGGACTAAACCAGGACTAAAGCAGGACTAAACCAGGACTAAAGCAGGACTAAAGCAGGACTAAAGCAGGACTAAACCAGGACTAAACCAGGACTAAACCAGGACTAAAGCAGGACTAAACCAGGACTAAAGCAGGACTAAAGCAGGACTAAAGCAGGACTAAACCAGGACTAAAGCAGGACTAAACCAGGACTAAAGCAGGACTAAAGCGGGACTAAAGCAGGACTAAAGCAGGACTAAAGCAGGACTAAAGCAGGACTAAACCAGGACTAAACCAGGACTAAAGCAGGACTAAACCAGGACTAAAGCAGGACTAAAGCAGGACTAAAGCAGGACTAAACCAGGACTAAACCAGGACTAAACCAGGACTAAACCAGGACTAAACCAGGACTAAACCAGGACTAAAGCAGGACTAAAGCGGGACTAAAGCAGGACTAAACCAGGACTAAAGCAGGACTAAAGCAGGACTAAAGCAGGACTAAAGCAGGACTAAAGCAGGACTAAACCAGGACTAAAGCAGGACTAAAGCAGGACTAAACCAGGACTAAACCAGGACTAAAGCAGGACTAAAGCAGGACTAAAGCAGGACTAAAACAGGACTAAAACAGGACTAAACCAGGACTAAAGCAGGACTAAAACAGGACTAAAACAGGACTAAACCAGGACTAAAGCAGGACTAAAACAGGACTAAAGCAGGACTAAAGCAGGACTAAACCAGGACTAAAGCGGGACTAAAGCGGGACTAAAACAGGACTAAACCAGGACTAAAACAGGACTAAAGCAGGACTAAAGCAGGACTAAAGCAAGACTAAACCAGGACTAAAGCAGGACTAAAGCAGGACTAAAGCAGGACTAAACCAGGACTAAAGCGGGACTAAAAGAGGACTAAAGCAGGACTAAAGCAGGACTAAAGCAGGACTAAGGCAGGACTAAAACAGGACTAAAACAGGACTAAAGCAGGACTAAAGCAGGACTAAAGCAGGACTAAAGCAGGACTAAAGCAAGACTAAACCAGGACTAAAGCAGGACTAAAGCAGGACTAAACCAGGACTAAAGTGGGACTAAAGCAGGACTAAACCAGGACTACAGCGGGACTAAAGCAGGACTAAAGCAGGACTAAAGCAGGACTAAAGCGGGACTAAAGCGGGACTCAAGCAGGACTAAAACAGGACTAAAACAGGACTAAACCAGGACTAAAGCAGGACTAAAACAGGACTAAAGCAGGACTAAAGCAGGACTAAAGCAGGACTAAACCAGGACTAAAGCGGGACTAAAGCGGGACTAAAACAGGACTAAAGCAGGACTAAAGCAGGACCTCATATGGACTCTTTTCGTGCCTTCACCAGATCATGTTAATTCTAAAAGATGAGTTAAAACGCAGAACTCACTCTCTCTCCTTTGTCTCCCTTCAGACCGGCCGGACCCTGAGACACAAACCCAGAGATGAAGCAAAAGTACTGCAGTGTCGTAGTAGTAGTAGTAGTAGTAGTAGTAGTAGTAGTAGTAGCAGTAGTAGTAGTAGTAGTAGTAGTAGGAGTAGTAGTAGTAGTAGTAGTAGTAGTAGTAAAGACTGTAGTATTAACTGAACTCACAGGAATGCCGTTGTCTCCTGATTTTCCCGGAGTTCCTGCATTTCCCTTGACTCCTGGAGCTCCTGGAGGTCCCTGAAACACCAGACAGGATCAGAGACAGGTGCAGAGACAGGGGCAGAGACAGGAGCAGAGACAGGGGCAGATACAGGGGCAGATACAGGAGCAGAGACAGGTGCAGAGACAGGAGCAGAGACAGGTGCAGAGACAGGAGCAGAGACAGGGGCAGAGACAGGGGCAGAGACAGGGGCAGAAACAGGGGCAGAGACAGGGGCAGATACAGGGGCAGAGACAGGGGCAGAGACAGGGGCAGAGACAGGAGCAGAGACAGGGGCAGAGACAGGGGCAGAGACAGGTGCAGAAACAGGGGCAGAGACAGGGGCAGAGACAGGGGCAGATACAGGGGCAGATACAGACCCCTTTGGACATGTGCTCAGGTCAAACATGGATCTGTGAATCTTTGTGTGTGTGGAGCATTGATGTGTTGGAGCAGAACAGTTTTGAGAGTTTGAGAGAAGAACTCAGCCTAAACATGCAGTGGTTTGGTCTATGTTTGGTCTTGGTTTGGTCTTGGTCTGGTCTTGGTCTGGTCTTGGTCTGGTCTTGGTCTGGTCTTGGTCTGGTCTTGGTCTGGTCTTGGTCTGGTCTTGGTCTGGTCTTGGTTTGGTCTATGTTTGGTCTTGGTTTGGTCTATGTTTGGTCTTGGTCTGGTCTTGGTCTGGTCTTGGTCTGGTCTTGGTTTGGTCTATGTTTGGTCTTGGTCTGGTCTTGGTCTGGTCTTGGTCTGGTCTTGGTTTGGTCTATGTTTGGTCTTGGTTTGGTCTATGTCTTTGCTAATTTGCTAACTTATGCTTAATGTACAAAGTTCTCCATGTTTTGGCTCCTGCTCCACTGGCAAGTTTCATCAGCCTAAAAAACAGTAGTGGCCGTGTGACTCGAGGCTCAGTGAGAGGAGACTGTGTGATTCCTCTGAGGAAGAGCAGCTTTAGTCAGTCGGCCTGGTCTGTGAGAGGAGCCAGAGAGTGGAACTGTTTACCTGAAGTTATTCAAAAACAAACCTCATATAAGACATTCACAAAACATTTAAGAGAACGGATGGTAAATACATCCAGCTGCCAGCATTAAAAACTAGAACTTTGTGTCTATGTTATGTTTTTGTAAATATTTGTTGTCTGTTTCATCTTTGTATTGTCAGTGTCTAATTCTGTTTTAACAATGTTTTTCTCAGTTTTATCTGCCTGTTGACATCATGGCCACGGGGACTACGGATGAAAATAGCCTTTTGGCGAATTCTGGCAATTTTACTCATGTTTGTTCATGTGTTTTATTAAATTGCATTGTCCCCTAACAAATAAACTAATCTAATCTAATCTAATGTCTGGTCTTGGTTTGGTCTATGTCTGGTTTTGGTTTTGGTCTGGTCTTGGTCTGGTTTTGGTTTTGGTCTAGTCTTGGTCTGGTTTTGGTCTTGTCTTGTTCTGCTCTTGGTCTGGTCTATGTCTGGTCTTGGTTTGGTCTTGGTTTGGTCTTGGTTTGGTCTTGGTTTGGTCTTGGTCTGGTCTTGGTCTGGTCTTGATCTGGTCTTGATCTGGTCTTGATCTGGTCTTGATCTGGTCTTGGTTTGGTCTTGGTTTGGTCTTGGTTTGGTCTTATTCTGCTCTTGGTCTGGTCTTGTTTTGGTCTTGATCTGGTCTTGATCTGGTCTTGATCTGCTCTTGGTATGATCTTGGTCTTGGTCTTGTCTGGTCATGGTTTGGTCTTGGTCTTGATCTGGGTCTGGTCTTGGTCTGGTCTTGGTTTTGTCTTGGCCTGGTCTTGTCCTGGTCTTGTCCTGGTCTTGGTCTGGTCTTGTTCTGGTCTTGTTCTGGTCTTGTTCTGGTCTTGGTCTTGTTCTGGTCTTGTCCTGGTCTTGGTCTGGTCTTGTTCTTGTCTTGGCTTGGTCTTGTTCTGGTCTTGGTCTTGTTCTGGTCTTGTTCTGGTCTTGGTCTGGTCTTATTCTGGTCTTGTTCTGGTCTTGGTCTCGTCTTGGTCTTGGTCCAGACTGAGACTCACCATTGGACCTGGCGCTCCTCTGGGTCCGGCGGGTCCTTCCTTCCCCTGAGGACCCTGCAGGGGGCAGAACCGAGAGTTTCAGTGACGAAGAGGAAGATGAACTGATCCTTTGGGGGTGCGACGCTAACCGGAGGCACTGCTCTGTCTGAGGCTTTTTACACTTTTATTTTACCACAATCTGACCAGAAAGAACAAATTTATCTGAACTAGAACAGACGAGCTGATCTAATGTGTTACTAATGTGTGCAATGATTGTGTCACCACAGTAACTGCTGACGTTTTAACCATAAAGGAACATGTAGAACACCCCCAGCCTGAGGTCACTGCAAAGCATCACTTTAAAGGGTCACTTACCCGGACTCCGGCCGGTCCCACGGGTCCCACGGAGCCTGAAGGTCCTGGAAGACCCTGGAACCAGAGAGAAAAGTTCAGTACAGAAAAAGCCGAACACGATTCTGCTGTGACGCTGTTTAAATCCAGGATAAAAACAGTTCTGTTCAGCTGCAGACGACGGAAAGCTTTTCATTTCTCATTCCGCACTCTTCTCTCTCATTCATTGTCTCTCTTGTTTTAATTTTATGATGATTATTTATGTGTGTAGAATCCCTCATTTATCCAGACAGAACCCAGGACAACGGGTAGAGTTCGATTTGTCACCTGGACCAAAGTTTTGATCGAAGACGTTTACGTTTCGCTGCTCATCCGAGCTGCTTCTTCAGTTCTGGTCAGACGCTGGACACTGACTTATATCTGCAAGAGGGAGGAGTTAGATCCTCCAATTAGAAACTCACCCTACGTGTTTACAGTTTCTGTTGTTCGCTCGGCCTATTGAATTAGACCATAGATCATAATCATACAGGGCCTGACCTGGCTACACCTGTTGTTTTCTTAATTTCAATTAAGATTGTCCAGTTGACAAATTGAACTCTACCCGTTGCCAATGATTATTTATGTTTTAATTTGTTTGTTTTGTGATTTTAATGTATTTCTTATTCTGTAAAGCACCTTGAATCACTTTGTGTACGACAGAGGGTCCAAACTTTTTTCATCCAGGGCCACAGATCAGCGTGAGGCCGATCGAGGGTCAAAGACTGAGGGTCAAAACAGTGAGTAATTCAAATCTGGTTTGAACGACCCTCAGACCTTTGTTCATCTTAGACCCTCAAAAGGACAAACTACATTTGCTTGATCGAGGTAGATTTCAACAACATGCAGTAAAAAGTACGACTGCAGTAGTTTGGGCCGATTCACCTGGAAGCCTGAGGGCCAAAACAATTGTTCTGAGGGCCACATTTAGCCCCCGGGCCGTAGTTTGGACATGCCCGGTGGACGGATTGTGCTGTACAAATAAACTTGCCTTGCCACTACGGAAAGACATAATCCAGACCTGGTTCAGGACCCAGACCTGGTCCTGGATCCAGACCTGGTTCAGGGTTCAGGTCTCTGAGTTTGAGATGATTTAGAGCTGTAGTAAAACGCGTCGTAAAAATACTTCTACAGAAACGTTCGTCTTAAATCTTTAATCACAACTCGTCTTTTCCAGCATTACTTAAACATCTCGGAGCTCATTAGACCCTCTGACTCCCCCGTGACTCCCCCTGACTCTGGTTCTCTCCCCTCCGTCCTCCCTCCATCCTCCCCTCTGTGCCTCTCTCCCCTCCGTCCTCCCGTCTGAGTCGCTCTCCCCTCTGTCCTCCCTCCATCCTCCCTCCGTCCTCCCTCTGTCCTTCCCTCCGTCCTCCCCTCCGTCCTCCCCTCTGCGTCGCTCTCCCCTCTGTCCTCCCTCCGTCCTCCCTCCGTCCTCCCTCTGTCCTTCCCTCCGTCCTCCCCTCCGTCCTCCCCTCTGCGTCGCTCTCCCCTCCGTCCTTCCCTCCGTCCTCCCTCCGTCCTTCCCTCCGTCCTCCCCTCCATCCTTCCCTCCGTCCTCCCTCCGTCCTCCCTCCGTCCTCCTCTCCATCCTGCCCTCTGCATAGCTCTCCCCTCCGTCCTCCCTCCATCCTTCCCTCCGTCCTCCCCTCCGTCCTCCCTCCGTCCTCCCCTCCGTCCTCCCCTCTGCGCCGCTCTCTCCTCCGTCCTCCCTCCGTCCTTCCCACCGTCCTCCCCTCCGTCCTTCCCTCTGCGTCGCTCTCCCCTCCGTCCTTCCCTCCGTCCTCCCCTCTGCGCCGCTCTCCCTTCCATCCTCCCTCCATCCTTCCCTCTGTCCTCCCTCCGTCCTTCCCTCCGTTCTCCCTCCGTTCTCCCCTCTGCGCCGCTCTCCCGTCCATCCTTCCCTCCCTCCGTCCTCCCTCCGCCCTCCCCTCTGCACCACTCTCCCCTCCGTCCTCCCTCCATCCTCCCCTCTGCGCCGCTCTCCCCTCCGTCTTCCCTCCGTCTTCCCTCCGTCCTCCCTCCATCCTCCCTTTGTCCTCCCCTCTGCGCCGCTCTCCCCTCCGTCCTCCCTCTGTCCTCCCCTCTGCGCCGCTCTCCCCTCCGTCTTCCCTACGTCTTCCCTCCGTCCTCCCTCTGTCCTCTCCTCTGCGCCGCTCTCCCCTCCGTCTTCCCTTCCCTCCGTCCTCCCTCTGTCCTCCCCTCTGCGCCGCTCTCCCCTCCGTCTTCCCTCCGTCCTCCCCTCTGCGCCGCTCTCCCCTCCGTCTGTCGGCACTTCATAAAGCGCCGCCAGACACATGAGCTACAGCGGGATTAGAGGGGATTAGGAACTGTCTACATCCTGGACGGAGGGAGCTGTCCAAGAGCAGGAGAGTCCACGAGGAGTCCACGAGGAGGAGCCCGAGCGTCACAGACAAACACCGACCTACCTTCTGCCCAGGTAAACCCGAGTCTCCGGGGTCGCCTTTAGGTCCCGGGCGGCCCTGAAGGAACAGAAAATGAACATTAAAAACAGAGACAGAAACACGAGGAGGACCAAAGGGGAGCAGAGGATGAAGAGGAGAAGGTTAAAGGAGTAGAAGAGGAGGTCAGAGGAACAGAGGATGAAGAGGAGAAGGTCAGAGGAGTAGAAGAGGAGGTCAGAGGAACAGAGGATGAAGAGGAGAAGGTCAGAGGAGCAAAGGAGAAGGTCAGAGGAGCAGAAGAGAAGGTCAGAGGAGCCAAGGAGAAGGTCAGAGGAGCAGAGGATGAAGAGGAGAAGGTCAGAGGAGGAGAGGAGAAGGTCAGAGGAGCAAAGGATGAAGAGGAGAAGGTCAGAGGAGGAGAGGAGAAGGTCAGAGGAGGAAAGGATGAAGAGGAGAAGGTCAGAGGAGCAGAGGATGAAGAGGAGAAGGTCAGAGGAGGAGAGGAGAAGGTCAGAGGAGCAGAAGAGAAGGTCAGAGGAGCCAAGGAGAAGGTCAGAGGAGCAGAAGAGAAGGTCAGAGGAGCAGAGGAGAAGGTCAGAGGAGCAGAGGAGAAGGTCAGAGGAGCCAAGGAGAAGGTCAGAGGAGCAGAAGAGAAGGTCAGAGGAGCAGAGGAGAAGGTCAGAGGAGGAGAGGAGAAGGTCAGAGGAGCAAAGGAGAAGGTCAGAGGAGGAGAGGAGAAGGTCAGAGGAGCAAAGGAGAAGGTCAGAGGAGGAGATGATACTCACAGCTTCTCCAGGGATGGACATTCCACTGGGGCCCTGAGGTCCAGGGAGGCCCATGGGTCCTGGGGGTCCGTTGTCTCCTCGAGGTCCGATAGGGCCCTGCACAGAGAGGAGGATGAAGAGGAGGAGGAGAGGAGGATGAAGAGGAGGAGTCAGAGCAGGTAGATCGATGTGTTTCCTTTCATTTGAAGCACACGTTTCATAAGTGTGTTTATTCGTTGAGTCCAGGACGGAGCAGATCAGACGCTCTGGGCCAGATTCAGCTCGAGTCTTTGGGCAGGTTCAGACAGACCAGGAGGAACAGCCGATTACATAAAACCGCCTCTGACAACAACACTTCATCACGAGCTTCAGCCAAATCCCCACGGTCCAATTCATCTTTAAAGGACAGTTCATCTAATCTAATCTTCATCTAAACCCGCTCCTGTGAGGTTAGGGTCGTGTTCGAATGTTGTTCTAATGTTGTTCTAATGTTGTTCTAATGTTGTTCTAATGTTGTTCTAATGTTGTTCTAATGTTGTTCTAATGTTGTTCTAATGTTGTTCTAATGTTGTTCTAATGTCAAACAGACCTGGAGCTGAGTTTGTTTCATTCACACGTTTCTCCAAAGATAAAAACGCTCTGTTCCACCTCGTGATGTCATGAAGAAGTCGTTTTCAAGTACTTTTCAAGAAGGTGTGTGGAGTTTAAAAACGATCCTCCGTGAATTTGGCCCCATCAAAAACAAACCTACACCAAAACTATGTCAGTCATTTGTGTTTTGTTTGTGCTGTTTTAGTTTTGGAGATATTAACGATTCTTTTATAGGTCAAATTGGGGTCCGCCAGCCCCTCGGGAAGCCTCAAAATGCTCTAAAACCAACACGGAGTCAGTCGTTTGTATTTTGTTTGTGCCGTGTGATTCTGATTCTTCACAGTTTTATTTCCGATGACGTCGTCCAGAACCTCAGAATGTGAAACGGCCTCAAAACAGCAGAAAATGATACCAAACGTTTGGATTTGGTTTGTGTGAAATTACATGAGGTCATTTCCGCTCAGCTGAGGCAGCGGCTTTAGCAAAACTCCACAAAACGAGTGAAGAGAAACGAGTCTGTGGAAAAGTCTGGATCAGTCTTTAGGAACTCGCTTTTGATCCATAGTTTTTATAATAATCCAGCCTTTCCCACAGCCTCAGGTCATTTCTCTTCACTAGTTTTGTGGAGTTTTGCTGAAGTCGCTGCCTCAGCTGAGCGCAAATAATGACATACAATTTCCACAAAACTAATAATCAATCACTTAGAAATAAAGTCGCACAAATGAAAACTGTCACAGCACAAACCAAATCCAAACGTTTGGTATAATTTTCTGCTGTTTTGAGGCTGTTTCACATTCTGAGGTTCTGGACGACGTCATCGAAAATAAAACGGTGAATATCTGAAGAACCAGAATCACACAAACCAAACTTTTTGAAGCACAAACGATCGACTCCATTTTGGGCGTTTTCGAGCATTTTGAAGCTTCCCGTGGGGCTGAACCCTAATCTGACCTATAAAAGAATCTTTAATTTCTCCAAAACTAAAGCAGCACAAACGATGACATAGTTTTTGTGTAGGTTTGTGTTTGTTGGGGCCAACCTCACGCAGGTTAAAAACACAGTGGAGCACTTCCTGTATTACCGTATGACATCACAAGGTGGAACAGAGTGTTTTTGCGAGTTTGAGAGAAGAGCTCGTGCTAAATGTGCAGCTTTGTGTGTTAAACATGTGTGAATGAAACAAAAGAGAGTTGTTCCTCGACGTCGAAAATGTTCAGAAAATGAAACGTTTCATCAACGACGTGAGTCAAACACAACACGAGTGTAACGACAGAAGACGTGTAGAGACTCACAGCTGGACCGGTCTCTCCATGCTCTCCTCGGGGGCCTTTGCTTCCAGGAGCGCCCTGAAAAACACAAGAACAAAAACATTTAACAAGCAGAATCATAAAGAAAATAAAAAGAAAATAAAAATACATTTCATAAATTCCATTTTCTTCCAGATAAAGCAGAAGAAAATGGATGAATAGACAAAAACAGACATTCTAAGCCAAGTGTAAACCAGGTCTAAACCAGGTCTCTACCAGGTCTAAACCAAGACTAAACCAGGACTAAACAAAGACTGAACCAGAACTAAGCCTAAACAACTTCTAAACCAGGTCTAAATCAGATCTAATCCAGGTCTAAACCAGGTCTAAATCAGATCTAATCCAGGTCCAAACCAGGTCTAAACCAGGTCTAAACCCGGACTCTTCAGGACTGAACGTTGCTCAGAACATTTATCTCCGGGATGATCCTGGGGCCAAAGCAGTAGCAGATGTTGAAGTCTGTGACACACGTCTCTGTCCAGACACGTGGTTTCGCTCGGACAGATTCTCGGGGAAGATTCATGTTTTTTCCACAAACGCGGCTCTGCTCAGTGGAAAACCTCTTTCATCTTTCCTTTAAATCCACTTAAAAATCTTAAAAATGGCTCTCGTAAACGTCCCGATTACGTCTCTCTGTTTATCCAAAGCATAACTCTCAGAACTCTGCCTCCCGCTTGGAAAGTCCTGGTCTAGTCCTGGTCCATGTCCAGATCCTGGTCCGGATCCTGGTCCAGACTGGTTTATTTGCTTTGTAAATGAAATTTAAGGATTTAAAGAGTGATTTTAACAGTTGTTTTTTACGGAGCACAGGGATGACGTGAGGCTGTAAACAGAGGAAGGAGGAAGGACGGCTCCAGGTCGATGAGTTTAAGAGTTTAAATAATGAGTCAAAGGGAGCCAGAGTCAGAAGGAGCTGGAAGAGCCACATGAGGACTTCCTGTTTGGAGCGCAGCAGTTAGAGCGATCGCTGTGTCCTTTTATATACTATGGAGGTACACAGTGTGGGGGGAAGCAGTGTTACTTGTTACTCGTCACTTCATTAAAAAGTAATTCTGACTTCACTTAGTTCCCCTCTATGGAAATCATTTTTTTAACGTTTCCAGTTCCTTTGGTTCTTTTTGTTGGTAAACTCCATCTGAGGCTAAATATGGCACGAGGCCGAGAGTCGACAAGAACCATGAGGGAAAGTTGAACAGAACTTTGAAGAGTTCAAGAGGGTGTGAAACCAATCACAGGTAAACAGGTCCACGCCACCTGCCCGGGGGATTCAACTTGGAGGGACGGCCCCTCGGTGCAGGAGGATCCCCCTGAGGGACCAGGGACCGCTCCCTGGGTGTTGCCCCCACTGAGTGAACTTCCTCTGAGGCGCCGCGATGGGCTCTGGGGCGGCCAGGAAAGGCTCGAGGTGAAGGTGGCGACGCTCCGGCTGCTTTACAGCTCCTCCTCTGTGGGGTCAGTGCCTGCTGTGCCCTCTCAGGACTGTCGACCAGGGCAGACTGTCCTCAGAGCCGCCACCAGGGCAGGGACGGGCCCACGTACACAGAACGTACAAGTAACATCGCACCAAACTGAAAAAGGAACTACGTTTGCTACCAAAGTTTCAGTAGTAACAAGTTACTCTATTTTTACCCCAAAAAAGTAGTTAAGTTACTGTAGCACCAAACACTGGGGGTAAAACACACATGTGTGTGTGTGTGTGTGTGTTTGTTTGTGTGTGTGAAAGATAAAGTGCTAAACGTGGGGGACTCACCACTGGCCCCTGGGAGCCCGGCAGACCGCTGGACTGAGAAGTGCAGGTGCAGGAGTTTGGAAGAGCAGGACACTTCAGCTCATCCCTCTGTCAGAGAGAGAAAGAAAACACGTTATTCAAGGAAAAGGCACAAAAGAAAGAGAGACCTTCAGTCCTGGTCTAGTCCTGGTCTAGTCCTGCTTTAGTCCTGGTCTAGTCCTGGTCTAGTCCTGCTTTAGTCCTGGTCTAGTCCTGCTTTAGTCCTGGTCTAGTCCTGGTCTAGTCCTGCTTTAGTCCTGCTTTAGTCCTGGTCTAGTCCTGGTCTAGTCCTGCTTTAGTCCTGAACTTTAGTCCTGATCTAGTCCTGCTTCAGTCCTGATCTAGTCCTGGTCTAGTCCTGGTCTAGTCCTGGTCTAGTCCTGCTTTAGTCCTGCTTTAGTCCTGATCTAGTCCTGGTCTAGTCCTGGTCTAGTCCTGCTTTAGTCCTGCTTTAGTCCTGGTCTAGTCCTGCTTTAGTCCTGGTCTAGTCCTGGTCTAGTCCTGGTCTAGTCCTGCTTCAGTCCTGATCTAGTCCTGCTTCAGTCCTGGTCTGTCTGGCTCTGCTCCCTGGAAACATTCATCATTTTGTAATTGAAAGTTCAAAAGTCCTGGTTTTGGGTGGAGCCCTGAAGCTGATCTGAAGCTCATATCTGTGGGCCACATGTAGACCGGGTCAGGACCTGGGTTTGAGGGAACCCAGGGACACGGCCAAGTCCGGGTCTAGTCCAAGTCTGCTCCTCAGACGAACGTGCGTGGGAAATGCGCAGACATGGACTCCTTCACTGTCCGTTCGTTCAGGTCTTTACAAAGTCCCATTGTTTCCTCTGTCCTGGGACCGTCTGGGCCCAAACTCAACTATTTTAAGGTTGGAATCTTTTAGAGCAGCAGAGGTGGGAATAATTTTGGGAACAGTTTTGGGAACGGTGGATAATATCGGTAATGGTGTTGGTATTAGCAGCAGTACTAGACCATCACGGAAGTTTTACAGTCCAGTGGAGCTCAGCAGTGATTCCAGAGTCTCAGCTGTGGCTCATGTCCATAACAAGTCCAAAAAGCTCATTTAAAACTCAAGATTCTGTGAAATGCTTGAATAACTCTGCAGATAACTGTAAGATAACTGTAGGCACTGCTCTGTCTGAGGCTCTGTTAGACTTTCATCTGACCAGAAACAAGAGACTTGCTGAATCCTCATACTTTATTATCGCATTAAATCAATCCTGGTGGCATCTAAACTCATATAACTTCCTCCTTTTTCTGTACTTTATGCTGCGTTTTTATCTTATAAAAGTATAATAGGCTCTGACATTCATATTATTCATGACGGAAAAGCCGCATGTTTGAAAAATAGTAAAGCGCCGCTACTCTGACAATGAAATAAAAGTCTAAGTAGTGGGTCTAAGCAGTCTGAGTAGTGAAAAATAATGTTTATGCCGCTACTCTGACAATCAAACGTCAAAGTCTAAACAGCAGCGTGAAACCGTCTGACTGGAACTACAACATTTGAGCTCATTTGTGCTGTTATAAACAAACACCTGGACAAAAGTTTATTTTGGTCGAACACGTCTCGCTGCTTCTTCATTTCTGGTCCGACGCTGGAGGACACTGCCTTAAATCTGCCTGAAGGGGGCGCTAACTACACCGAAACTAACACACTTAGTTGTGTGGGGTCATATTACCAAATCATTCAGGCTTGTACCAATAACGTAAATCTGGTGATATCGTATCGTCAAAGGTCTCACAATAATATCGTGGAGCATCACAATATATCGAATCCCAAGTCTCAAGTTCTGATGCAGAAACAGCTAAAAAAAACAGAGGGAACTACATAGACCATGATCCTTTGCTCCGTTTCAGTGCAGACGACATGAAGAAATAACTGTTTTAAGCACTTTTACATCTTCATTCTGTGGATTAAGTCTGTGAAGCATTTTTAGAGGAAAAAGTAGCAGATTCACAGTTTTATATTGTAATAAATCTGGTGCTGTGAGATGTTTATGGTGAAAATATCGAACAGAGAGATTTGGATTTCGTTCCATCCCTAATGACAATAAATGTACCAAATGGTCAAAGAATGTCAGAATTTTGGAATGTCAGTCTTGTTATTCTGTAGAATATCGTGATATCGTGAGTTTTTCCACGATATCACAATAAATATCGGGCCAAAATCATGAGGTTCATACGCGACCTGTGGACCTGTTCACACCTGTGGACCTGTTCACACCTGTGGACCTGATCACACCTGTGGACCTGATCTGTCTAACCCTGTTGTTCTCTTTGTTTTGTTTAGTTTAGGTCTGAGGATAAAGTTATGAACTGGAAACAGATCCGTTCACTCACTGTGCAGCCTGTGATTTTACACTTTATGTATTACCTTTGTTCACTGTTAGTTTAGTTTAGTTTTTAAGATTTAACCAAAAATCATGGCTAGTTTTTTTGTAGTTTTTGAATTTTGGGGAAGTTTATCATTTCACTTCCTGGTTGGACACATGCATTTCACTTCCTGGTTGGACACATGCATTTCACTTCCTGGTTGGACACATGCAGTGACAAAGGCATTTCATGAATGCAAACATAAAGTAAACAAGGCCCAAAACGTGTCTAAATCTCACAATAGTTCTGTTTAGACTCATACAAATAAAATAGCACAGATTTTTTTGGGTGAAATGAAGGTTTAAAGTCCTTCCTTGTGGAGTTTTCTATTGACGACCTAAGCAGAGGTGTTCTGTTTTACAACTCAGACATGCTTCCTGTGTCTTTGTACATTTTATTTTCTACTTTTCTTATCAAACTTCCTCTGAACTGATGTAAAAGGGCGATAAACGTTGACCACAGGCGCAGGTCAGAATGTGAAAACACGAGCCTGTGTCCGACGCACTTTAAAGGTTTAGTGAGTGTAAATGTTTCTCACCGTGGAGGGCAGGTCACAGCAGCGGTCCCGACTGCTCCAGGCCAAACTACACACCATGTCGAACATCTGCAGCTGGAACTACAAACACACAGGACGGGAAAACATGAGACATCACAGACAAACACGCCATATCACAGAGGAGACAAACAGGAGGCGTCACAGAGGAGACAAACAGGAGACGTCACAGAGGAAGGAGACAAACATGAGACGTCACAGAGGAAGGAGACAAACACCAGACGTCACAGAGAAAGGAGACAAACACCAGACGTCACAGAGGAGACAAACACGAGGCGTCACAGAGGAGACAAACACCAGACGTCACAGAGGAGACAAACACGAGGCGTCACAGAGGAAGGAGACAAACATGAGACGTCACAGAGGAAGGAGACAAACACCAGACGTCACAGAGGAAGGAGACAAACACCAGACGTCACAGAGGAGACAAACACGAGACGTCACAGAGGAGACAAACACGAGACGTCACAGAGGAGACAAACACGCGATATCACAGAGGAGACAAACACGAGACGTCACAGAGGAAGGAGACAAACACGAGACGTCACAGAGGAAGGAGACAAACACGAGACATCACAGAGGAAGGAGACAAACACGAGACGTCACAGAGGAAGGAGACAAACACCAGACGTCACAGAGGAAGGAGACAAACACCAGACGTCACAGAGGAAGGAGACAAACACGAGACGTCACAGAGGAAGGAGACAAACACCAGACGTCACAGAGGAAAGAGACAAACACCAGACGTCACAGAGGAAAGAGACAAACACCAGACATCACAGAGGAAGGAGACAAACACCAGACGTCACAGTGGAAGGAGACAAACACCAGACATCACAGAGGAAGGAGACAAACACCAGACGTCACAGTGGAAGGAGACAAACACCAGACGTCACAGAGGAAGGAGACAAACACCAGACGTCACAGAGGAAAGAGACAAACACCAGACATCACAGAGGAAGGAGACAAACACCAGACGTCACAGAGGAAGGAGACAAACACCAGACGTCACAGTGGAAGGAGACAAACACCAGACGTCACAGTGGAAGGAGACAAACACCAGACGTCACAGTGGAAGGAGACAAACACCAGACGTCACAGTGGAAGGAGACAAACACCAGAGGTCACAGAGGAAGGAGACAAACACCAGACGTCACAGAGGAAGGAGACAAACACCAGACGTCACAGAGGAAGGAGACAAACACCAGACGTCACAGAGGAAGGAGACAAACACCAGACGTCACAGAGGAAGGAGACAAACACCAGACGTCACAGAGGAAGGAGACAAACACCAGACGTCACAGAGGAAGGAGACAAACACCAGACGTCACAGAGGAAGGAGACAAACACCAGACGTCACAGAGGAAGGAGACAAACACCAGACGTCACAGAGGAAGGAGACAAACACCAGACGTCACAGAGGAAGGAGACAAACACGAGACGTCACAGAGGAAGGAGACAAACACGAGACGTCACAGAGGAAGGAGACAAACACGAGACATCACAGAGGAAGGAGACAAACACCAGACGTCACAGAGGAAGGAGACAAACACCAGACGTCACAGAGGAAGGAGACAAACACCAGACGTCACAGAGGAGACAAACACGAGACATCACAGAGGAAGGAGACAAACACGAGACATCACAGAGGAAGGAGACAAACACCAGACGTCACAGAGGAAGGAGACAAACACCAGACGTCACAGAGGAAGGAGACAAACACCAGACGTCACAGAGGAAGGAGACAAACACCAGACATCACAGAGGAAGGAGACAAACACCAGACGTCACAGAGGAAGGAGACAAACACCAGACGTCACAGAGGAAGGAGACAAACACCAGACATCACAGAGGAAGGAGACAAACACCAGACGTCACAGAGGAAGGAGACACATGGAACAGAAGAGTCAGACATATCAATCTACAGACGTGTGCACTGTTCTAACCACAAACCGTCCCGAGAAGTGGCAGGTACGGAGAATAACAGGTCAATAATTAAGATTAAGGTTGTGTGTGAGTGAACTTCGTACCTACGCTTGCCCAAAACCTACACTGAAGCAACTTTTACACTGCAAATTTCACCGATCTGTCAGGTTATTCCTCTTGTTTTCAGATTTATTCTGCAAACTGCGGCACGTTCTCACCCCTGGCGAAACCTGCGCCCGTAATGTGACTGAGGAGTGTCCGGAGAGAGGGCGACGTTCTGGAGTGAATGATTTTAAGGTGCTGAGAGAACTGGGTGTCACTTCACTGGCTTCCTGTCGAGTTTAGAATTAAATTCAAAGTTCTCCTCCTGACATACAAAGCCTTAAACAATATGGCCCCATCATATCTTCAGGATGCCATTGTCCCCTATCAGCCAAATAGAGCACTTCGCTCTCAGAATGCAGGATTATTAGTGGTTCCTAGAGTGTCTAAAAGTACAGTGGGGGGGAGAGCCTTCAGTTACCAAGCTCCTGTGTTATGGAATCAACTCCCTGTTGATGTTAAACAGGCACCCACAGTCTCTTTATTTAAGACCAGGCTTAAAACCTTCCTCTTCGGAATAGCTTATGACCAGGTTACTTAGTTGATGTCACTAAGATAAGCTGCCGCAGGAGATAACAAGCTGGGGGAAGTGTGGCAACCTGAGCACTGTCCTCTGTTTCCTCCTATTTTTCTCATCAGCATCACTCACTATGTTCTCATCTGTAGTTTGTTCATTGCTATTCACATGTTGTCCCCTGTCCCACTCCCCCTGTGGAGTGGAACTCTTTCAGACGCCTGATGGCAGCTGGACCTCTCTCCTCCTCCTCGCCTGGCTCCTCCTCTTCGCCTGGCTCCTCCTCCTCGCCTGGCTCCTCCTCCTCGCCCGGCTCCTCCTCCTCGCCCCTCTTCTCCTCCTCCTCGCCCGGCTCTTCCCCACCTGGGTAGCTGTGGCCATACTGAACTGGCCCACGGGCCTGGACATCTATAGCCTGTCCGTCCATGGGAGTGGATCCCTCCTTCACTGTAGTTCTCCCCGAGGTTTCTTCTTTTTCCCAGGACCCTGGGTTTTTTTGAGTTTTTCCTTGCTGAGAAGGAGGGTCTAAGGACAGGGGATGACTGGACAATGTTTCATTTGCTGCTTTACATGAATGTTGTTTATTCCTGTTTTGATATGTCTGTGTGTATGTTTTACTCATCCATATCTTGGAACGCCCTTAGAGGCTACTGTTGTTGCGATTTTGGGCGCTACAAAATATATTGAATTGAATTGAATTGAATTGAATGAGGATACAGAATTTTAATGATGCTCCGGTCATTATGAAGACATTCTCTTTGTATGTTTGATTTTATGAATTATAACATCAACTAACTAAACTAAACTAAACTTACTCGTTCTGAATTGGTTGTATATCTTAAAAAATGTCACATATGTTTCTTGCGTGACTCAACTTATTTATTTATTATTTATTGCCTAAATCTTAAATTTAGGCAATAAATGTTTACAAGAAGAAGCTACGATCCATTTACCAGAGTTTTCCCACTGCAAAAAACAAAATCTAGGCAAGTTTAGATGACTTCAGTTACGAAAGTTTTATCATGATTTGACTAAATTTCACTTGACAAGCAAAATTATCTGACTTTTTGTACTTAAAATATGAAAATACATCTTTTACTACAGTTAAAATGATAAAAACAGCTTTTGGCATTTAAAATAAGAAACAAAATCAAATGTTGTATGAATGAAGAAAAAAACTCTTATTCCACTGGCAGATCATTTTATTTTTCAAGTGAAATTTACTCAAATTATGTTAAACTTTCTTAGTTCTAGTCATTTTAACTTTTTGTTTTGTTTTTTGCAGTGTAAATATAAACGGTTATGGCGTAAAGTTGCTAGCGTTAGCCTCTTTAGCGTTAGCCTCTTTAGCATTAGCCTCTTTAGCGTTTAGCTTGGCCGGCGCTGACAGGGAGAATACAGATGTGTGTGTTTAAACGTATGGAGCTGGAACACATTTGGCACATGGGGAAACTCGTCTTCGCCGCAGTTTGATGTGTTTTGATCTCAGTGTGAAAAATCCACAGCTGGGACTGGATCAGGAAAGACAATGGGAGGTGGAGGGACACGTGTTCCCGAGGCAGCGGCTCGCCCGACATGTGCACTGGACTTTGAAGTGTCCGTGTGTCTGCTATTAATGTGGTTAAAACATGTTTGATTTCATTTTATATTCATTCATAAATCTACACATGTTCTGCTGGAGCATCAAAGCACACGTGGTTCAGATCGTCGTTCGCTCCACCGTCGTGTTCAAACACAAACCTAATAAACCCTCCTGGACAAACAAAAATGAAGACTAACGTTTTATTAAAGATTTATTTTGTGGGATGAACTGTGCGTTTGAATTATGTCCCAGATATGAGGTAAACATGTTTGAATCAACAACAGCTTTTACTGCAAATATTTGTAACGCTGATTTATTTTTATGACAAAAACATTGGACACGTTGGCCCATTTATTTTTATTTGGGTTGCCAGTTCAAAGCTGAAATCCAGTGTGTTTAAACCTAAAATACCAGTGTCAGTACAGCCTGTGCAGCTCAGGGAGGGAATTCTGGAGGTTCTGAGCTTCACATGAGGCCGGGACATAAACTGAGAACAAAGAGACAAATGCAGGACGAGTTTTTATCTGCAGGTGAAGGATCTGGAGACACAGAGTCGTTTTAAGCAGAAACGACTAAAGGCCGCCGCACATTTTACAGGAAAATTTGGCAGATTTTGGCTGCGATTTGCTTCTCCCCGAGTTCGAGGAGGAGATTTTGAAGCCGCTGCTCCTCGTTTGTGTGTGAGATCAGATCGTAACCACCAAACATCGGCAACGCGACGGAAACAGACGATAAAACAATGCACCAGGAGTGATGGACACGGAGGTGCAAGATACAAACTTAGGGAACAGCGAAAATAATGTTCAGACCAGAGTCCTGCGCCAGGTCGGGTCAGGTACCCGCAAATAGTTTCCGAAACGGGTGTGTGGGTGGGTAGAGGTCACATACGGACGGCTCAGGTGGTGTTGCTCTCAATCCTGCATCCAGCACTGCACTGAGAGACTTTTCCTCTTCCTGGATCTGAACCCTGGACTGAGGACGATATACTGTTCCTGCACAGTGACCTCGATTAGATCAAATTAAGGCTTTGATTTTGTGTATCATGTGTTACTAGTTTTAAGGTTTAGTGGTTCCTACTATTGCTGTTTGGTCGTTGTTGTTTATTGAGAGGCGCAAAGTGCGTCAGTTCTTATGCTTCTAATCAGTGTATGATTTATCACAGGCACGGGCAGGTAACGGGGGGAATGTTCACAGGTTTACGGGCAGGTAACGGGGGGGATGTTCACAGGTTTACGGGCAGGTAACGGGGGGGATGTTCACAGGTTTACGGGCGGGTGCGGGTCTCCAAAAATGGACCTATGCAGGACTCAGACTCAGACTTTATCCCTCAGCTCTGGTAAAGTGGTAAATTTAAAGTGCAGCATCTCATCCACATTATCCAGAGAATTTATCCTCCGTAAATAATGAGCCCAGTCCACAAACTCGCTCTCTGAATCCAGTTCGAGTTTTAAAAGTAAAAGTCTGGACAGTTCCTCCCGTGTGTCTGTTTCCATCCACACAGCCACGGATCAGCCACAGTGACTCTACTTCCTGTGGACTTTATCTCCTCTTTTCTGCTTTAAAAATCCTGGATCTGAAGTATCGCTCCACATTTCACAAATAATAATCCCACAGTCTGGACTTGAGCTCTGATCTCTGAACACTTCAGAGTCTCAGAGTGAGTGGTTTTACTGCAGACAGGAAACGGCTGAGGCCATCAGAGCCTCACAGCTTTATATCCTGTGCTCCACACACAGATCCCGCTGCATCTGAGAGCAGAGATTTAAAGTCTCTTAAGATTCTCCTTGTGTCTGTGGTGTTTGCGCTTTTTGTCGCACATTTAAAAATCGTTTTAGATCTAAAAATCCTGTAGCGTGTGGCGGCTTTTAGTTATGATTTGTACCTGTAGAAAATGTACCACTGTTGTCGTCTGAGTGTGGTGTAAGTGAATGGACTTTAAAAACCCAGAGGAGCTGATGTACTCACGGTGGCAGACTCGCCCTTGGACCCGATGCTCTTGCTCATTTTGCCCAGGACCTGGTATCCGTCTGCTGAGGTGTTTCCCGCCTCCTTCAGCGGCTTCTCTCCCACCTCCTGACAGTCGACGCTGAGCTTCACCGAGGACGACGACACCATCACGTGAAGCTGCACCACACAAAACGCTTTAGTGCGGAATACAAGAGAAAACCCTCGCTAAAAGGGCTCAAAGTTAGAAAAAATCATAGACTAATCAATACTTCAAACTAGGGATGCCCCGATCCGATATTCAGTATCGGTATCGGCTCTTTTATGAGTATTGGACAGTATTGGATTCAGTCATGTGCTTGGACTGAACCAGTTTCACATGTTTTTGCAGCATCGACGCGCTTTACTGCAGCTGTAAATCAAACGCTGCAGTGTCGCTGTGCGGGACTTTTCACTCCAACAAAACGAGAGTCAAACAGCGACGCAATCGCTGCAAACAAACAGTTTCTCCTGGAGGAACAGAGCCACTTTAACACGACCAGTTTGATTTGTCTTCTTACAAAAGAATCATCCGGACGAGTTTGAGATTTACAAGCGCAAAGCGGCAAAGCCACAGCAGCGAACACTGGCGGAGGCGAGGTCGGTCAAAAGGGGATTGAATCAGTATTGAAAAGAGCACTCGGACTGGATCAGAAGCCAAAAAACCTTGATCAGGACATCTCTACTACAAACTAATATATTAAAATCTATCATTTCACATGATGATTATTTTCACACTGGCAGCCATAAGGGGGCGCTCTAGGCTTGTGTGCCAGTATTTGCTATTATTGCTATTATGCTATTATTCGCCTATTATTCCTGTACCACTGATCATTTAATATTTTAACATCAACTTATTAAGATAACTGATAAACACAAACGCCCCCAAAAAGAAAATCATATTCTGCAGATTAAAAGCCACAAGTCATGAAATATCAGGGCTCCAGCTCTTTTTCACCGACAAAATTTTAAAACTTTTCCATGACTTTTTCATGACCTAAAGTGAATTTTCCATGACTTCACGGCACCTACATGTGTCGAATTTTTAGAATTTTAGGGCTAAAGCTGAAATGTGAACCTTTCCACTCAGCTTATGGTTTGGTTTATAGTTTTTAACATTCTAAATCCTCTCAGTGCATTTATTGTGTCTCTTTTAAACCTTATTGTGTTTGTCCTGTTGGAGCTGCGGCGCAGACGTTAGGAATTTTCAAAACAGCCTCATGAGAACTTAACTCCATGACTTTTCCAAAACTTTCATTGAATATATAAAATTCCATGACTTTTTCAGGATTTCCATGACTGTGGGAGCCCTGAATCTGCAGCTGAAAATAGTAATCAAGCAGCAGAAAGAGTCTGGAGTGAGTGAGAAACTTGTGTTTGACCGGAGAAAATTCGGAGGAAACTTGAACTGCAGTGAAGAAAACAAACAAAGCTCATCCCTAAAAGCTGGATTTATCTGGAGTTGGCGGAGCTGCTCAGAAGTGACACCGAGGATGAAGGATTCAGTGGATTTAGTGATTTGGAGTGAGACAGAGAGTTTGGTAAACTTGTTGTTCTGCCACTAAAAACAGTCTGACCCACTCCACATCCGAGGAAACTATTAGAACTCCAGACTGTCCACGTCTGTGTCCACAGAATCATTTTAGAGTCAAACCGACCGTTGCATTTAAAGGATTTATGTCCGAGCAGCAGCAGTGAGTTGTACTTCCTGACAGAAGCTCGGCAGCGGCGACTGATATATGAGAAAATAGTCCCTCAGCTTGCGACGATTCAGGCGGCGCGAGGTTAGTTTTATTTCAAACATGATTCTATCAACAAGAAATGAGGGCCTGTGTCCAAAATTCTGAACTGTCCCTTTAAGTTACAGACACATGTTCAGCCTGTTGTTCTCTGTTCTATTGTTATTACTAAAACCTGCCTTTCAAGATAAAATGTCTGTTCCTGGTCTCTGATTTAATAAAATAAAGTTTCCCCCAAAAAATAGTCCGGAAAATACGTTATATTGTCTAAAGAAAGAGGGTTATTTTTATCATCGTGGGATCAGAATCAGTGTTGAGTCTATTTCTTAGTATTGAAATCAAGTTTGAAATTTTAGCCTTGTGGCACTCGTCCCAAACAGGAAACTAAGAGTAGAAAAATGACTTAGATGAACTGTATGAGCAGCTCTGGAGCTCCACTGTCTGTGTCTAATTATGAAGCGTTTTGTTGTCCAAGAGTCGGGAAAAAGTTCTAATGTTGTTCCTCAAAAACAGAACTGGAGTTGTGTTTGTTTCATTCATGTTTGAGGAGCTCTTTATTATTCGTCTGTCTGCATCTGCAAAGCTCCAAACGCTCTGCTCCACCTCGTGATGTCACTTTAAGGTTTGACTTTTTCAGACTTTTTCAGACTTTAGGCGTAGATTTTTGTGTGTTTTATAAAGTCGGACCTTGTGGAAGCTTCCGTGGAAGATTCTTTTGACAGCGTCGCTGTCGAACTTCGCCCTCTGGACTTCGCCGCTCTCGTCTTTGTTGTAGAAGGACACGGACTGAGAGGAGGCTGAAGGACACAAGAAGGAAGAGGAGATAAAAGGCCTATTCATACTTCAAGAACATAAGAACTTTGTTCTTGAGCTGATAAGAACTAAGCTTGTTTGGACTCTGACATTTCATACTTTAAAAGATGTTCTGCTGCCGAACTGTCCTGTCCCCGCGCAAAAAGTCTAATGAAAATGATTTAAACCTTTTAGTTATTTTTTCATCACAACAGTAGCCAACGTAAATAAAGTGACTGTACATGAGTGAAATGACTGTTAAATAAAGAGCTGCGTTAAACCTGCACATGTACGACCTCTGAAACCATCTGAACCATCTCCAACACCACATACGCACAGGACAGACTCAGCAGAACATCCTCTGTCACAGAGAGAACACTCATATTCCACTGAGTCGAGTCCTTTAGTCCCACAGAAGCTGAAGCATCAGGGCGAGAGAGCTGTATTTTTTTAGTGTTTACAGTTTGTGTAAAACGTAAACAAATGTGCCAAAGCTGCATTAAACACGTCACTATGTGAAATGGGCTGATGTGGCTCTGTCGTGGTTATGGTTTATATGTTGTAAAGTTGAGTTTGTTTATGCATCAGATTTTAATGAATAATCTGATGCAGTGCAGAACTTGTAAATGAGTATTTGGTAATGTGGATCTTTGCACCAGAACCTAGAAAATCCGCAATGCTATTATTTTATTGGCTGTGTGTGACCAGATAAATAACCAATCAGAGCGAAGACGTCAGACAGCACTGCCAAACTGCCGAACGAAGTTCTGCTCAGCTGAGGTGTCGAGAAAAGACGCAATAACTGTCGAACAGGAGCTGACCGAACACACGTCATTTTGTTCGGCCAGTTCTGGGTGCAACAACAAAGTTCTTATGTTCTTATGAAATATGAACCAGGACTAAACCAGGACTGAATCAGGACTGAATCAGGACTGAACCAGGACTTACGGTCTATGGTGAGGCCGGCCTCGGGTTTGTGGTCCTTGGAGGAGACCTGCCACACGTCGAAGGCCTCAGACGGAGAGTCCGGGAGCAGCCGCAGCATCAGGATCATCGTGAACGTGCTGGGAAGACCGTCAGGGTGGACGTCCCTGAGGAGAGAGCGGGGTTAGACCTGGTTTAGTCCGGGTTTGGCCCTGGTTTAGACTTGGTTTGGTCCTGGTTTAGTCCTGTTTAGTCCTGGTTTAGTCCTGTTTAGTCCTGGTTTACTCCTGGTTTAGTCCTGGTTTAGTCCTGTTTAGTCCTGGTTTAGTCCTGGTTCAGTCCTGTTTAGTCCTGGTTTAGTCCTGGTTCAGTCCTGTTTAGTCCTGGTTTAGTCCTGGTTTAGTCCTGGTTCAGTCCTGATTTAGTCCTGGTTTAGTCCTGTTTAGTCCTGGTTTAGTCCTGGTTTAGTCCTGGTTTAGTCCTGGTTTAGTCCTGGTTCAGTCCTGTTTAGTCCTGGTTTAGTCCTGGTTTGGTCCTGGTTTAGTCCTGTTCAGTCCTGGTTTAGTCCTGGTTCAGTCCTGTTTAGTCCTGGTTTAGTCCTGGTTCAGTCCTGTTTAGTCCTGGTTTAGTCCTGGTTTAGTCCTGGTTTGGTCCTGGTCTGTACTCACGTGGAGGGCTGGGAGAGGAAGGCGTTCTTGTGGAGTCTGTAGTCCTGGTTTGGTCCTGGTTTAGTCCTGGTTTAGTCCTGGTTTAGACCTGGTTTAGTCCTGGTTTAGTCCTGGTCTGTACTCACGTGGAGGGCTGGGAGAGGAAGGCGTTCTTGTGGAGTCTGTAGGCCGTGTAGCTGTTGAAGGATCCTGGTTCCATGGAGACTCCTTTCAGGGAGCTGTAGGTTTTCTCCGTCAGGTTAAAGGCCTCCAGCATACGGAAGCCTGTGGGGACAAAACACGGAAAAATGTCCATCGTTTGTGCTTCGTTTGTGCAGCAAAAAGTTTCATTTCTGCTGTTTTAGTTTTGGAGATATTAACAATTCTGTTATAGGTCAAACTGGGGTCAGCCCCACAGGAAGCTTCAAAATGCTCTAAAACGCCCAAAATGGAGTCAATCGTTTCTGCTTCGTTCGTGCTGCAGAAAGTTTGGTTTGTGCAATTCTGGTTCTTCAGATATTCACAGTTTTATTTTCGGTTATCATCCAGCCCCTCAAAATGTGAAACAGCCTCAAAACAGCAGAAAAATATACCAAACATTTGTATTTGTGCTGTTTTGTGCTGTCACAGTTTTCATTTGTGCGAGTTTATTTCTAAAATTATTCATTATTGTTTTTGCGGAAATTATGTGATATTTCTTCTTTAGCAAAACTCCACAAAACTCGTGAAGAGAAACGACCTGAGGTTGTGGAAAAGTCTGTATTATTATAAAAAATATTGAACCAAAGTGAGTTACTAAAGACTGACAGACTCGTTTTGCGGTGTTTTCTTAAAGCCGCTGCCATCAGGTGAGTGGAAAACTGAAAAACTGCTGATTAGTGCTAATGCTAACGCTAACGCTAGTGCTAACGCTAGCTTGTGACTGTAATGTTATTTAGAGGGACCTGTTTAACGGCACAGATCAAATCACCTGTTGGAGTTCAGATAAGTCAGTTCTTTCTGGTCCGATTGTGTCATAATAAACTCATATTAAACTTAACTTGTGTAACTTGAGTAACAGAGCGTCAGACAGAGCAGTGCTTCCGTTAGCTTGAACAGACGGAGGTAAACACTGACCTGGAGAGGTGAAGCCGTTGAGGTAGATGAGCGGGCAGGCTGTGGGGAAGGACACAGGGTTTTAGTGTGAAAGGGCGCGGGGCAGGGGTACTTCCTGTGTGCGGCGTACTCACAGGAAGTGGCCGTCTCGCAGATGAACGTGATCAGGTTTTCTTTGATCGTGTCGAACGCGTCGAAATCGTCCACCACGAAAACGTGACGGTCGCTCGGTTTGGAGCCGATCAGCTGCAGCTCTGAGAAATCCACGTCCGCCACGCCGATAGCGAACACGCTGTAACCTGGACACAAGAGTACTGTTACTACTACAAGTACTACTACAAATACGACAAATACTACTACAAATACACACACTACTATCACTACTACTACCACAACTACTGCAAATACTATTACTACTGTCCACGTCCGCCACGCCGATGGTGAACACGCTGTAACCTGGACACAAGTACTGTTACTACTACAAGTACTACTACAAATACAACTACTACTACAAATACACATACTACCATAACTACTACTACCACAACTACCACTAATACTACAAATACTAGTACTACCCGCCATGCTGATGGTGAACACACTGTAACCTGGACACAAGCACTGTTACTACTACAAGTACTACTACAAATACAAATACTGCTACAATTACTACTGCTGCTACTGCTACTACTACTACTGCTACTACTACTACTACTGCTGCTACTACTACTACTGCTACTACTGCTGCTACTACTACTGCTACTACTACTACTACTACTGCTACTACTACTACTACTACTGCTACTACTACTACTACTACTACTACTACTACTGCTACTACTACTACTACTACTACTACTACTACTACTACTACTGAGTATTTTCTTACTCTGAGTCTTGGTGTATTTTCCAGCCTTGGAAACAACAGATTTTATAAATAAGATTAAATGTTTCATTGTGTTTGATTCTGAGATGTTTCCTTTTGTGGAGAGAAAGTCACAGATGTTAAAACAGTTTGGGCGATAATTCTGCAGTGACCTGGAGAATATTTCAGGTATGAACTTAATAAATGATCCTGTTGGAAACCTGCAGACGGCAGATCGATGGAGGAGTTTCCGATCACAGCAGAGAGTGATCTGAGATTAAAACTGTTTCTGGATAAATGAGTTTCTGAATAAATGAGTGCAGCATCATAAATATACTTTATTTTGAGTGTGCAGGATCAGAACTAGAATTAATTTTGCTTGGAGCCTTGTTTCCAAAACATTCAGACAATTCTCATGAGTTTAAAAACACAAATGTGACAATCCATCACACGGTCGACAGATTCATTTATACATTTATTTATAAGTGTTGTCAAATGTGCTGGAGTTATATTTGTTTATTTGTACCTGTGCGCTGGAGTTATATTTATGTATTCTTAGTGTTGTCAATCGATTAAAATATTTAATTGTGATTGATCTCATGAATGTCATAGGTAACTCACGATTACTCACAAATTAATCTCACATTTTTGTCTATTGAATCATCATTTTAATCCTCTTATCAGCATAGAAAAGTGGATAGGCTTTGTGCAAATATTTTGTTTGTCGCCCCAACGTCATCACACAACACTGTTTGTTTAGATGTGGTGGAGCAGAGCGGACGCTTTAGTGGAGAAAATAAGTCCAGCGGCAAACATATCTCATAAATACTGAGACAGATGTGAGTCCTGCTGCGTTATGCTCCTCTGTGAGTTCATGGAAATAATAACAGCTCGGAGCAGTGAGGACATGAGGATTAAAGAGGATGTAAAACTTCGGTCTCTGTCACAGTCCTTATCGAAGGTCAGTGCAGATTCGCCGTGGGTTTTGCAGTGACTTTATTTAGTGTTTTCCTTGTATAAATAACATCAGTGCACACACACGGCTTTTCACTTTCGTATTGCTTCAAATTGTTTTGCTTCCGGTTTACAGTTGAAAGTTCTGGAAAAACTAGTTTGTGATAAAAAAATTAAAATGCTGTTAAAATAGTTTTGCTTTAACTTGTTAATAACACAGTATTTTTGACAACACTAGTATTTTTACCTGTGGGTTGGAATGTGTTTGTACCAATGTTTGGATACCTATGTATTTGTGTTTGTACCTGCGTGTTGGAGTTATATTTGTGTTTGTACCTGCGTGTTGGAGTTATATTTGTGTGTTTGTACCTGTGTGTTGGAGTTATATTTGTGTGTTTGTACCTGCGTGTTGGAGTTATATTTGTGTGTTTTTACCTGCGTGTTGGAGTTATATTTGTGTGTTTGTACCTGCGTGTTGGAGTTATATTTGTGTGTTTGTACCTGCGTGTTGGAGTTATATTTGTATAAATTGTACCTGTGTGTTGGAGTTATATTTGTGTTTGTACCTGCGTGTTGGAGTTATATTTGTGTGTTTGTACCTGTGTGTTGGAGTTATATTTGTGTGTTTTTACCTGCGTGTTGGAGTTATATTTGTGTGTTTTTACCTGCGTGTTGGAGTTATATTTGTGTGTTTTTACCTGTGTGTTGGAGTTATATTTGTGTGTTTTTACCTGTGTGTTGGAGTTATATTTGTGTGTTTGTACCTGCGTGTTGGAGTTATATTTGTATAAATTGTACCTGTGTGTTGGAGTTATATTTGTATAAATTGTACCTGCGTGTTGGAGTTATATTTGTGTTTGTACCTGCGTGTTGGAGTTATATTTGTGTGTTTGTACCTGTGTGTTGGAGTTATATTTGTGTGTTTGTACCTGCGTGTTGGAGTTATATTTGTGTGTTTTTACCTGCGTGTTGGAGTTATATTTGTGTGTTTGTACCTGCGTGTTGGAGTTATATTTGTATAAATTGTACCTGTGTGTTGGAGTTATATTTGTATAAATTGTACCTGCGTGTTGGAGTTATATTTGTGTGTTTGTACCTGCGTGTTGGAGTTATATTTGTGTGTTTGTACCTGCGTGTTGGAGTTATATTTGTGTGTTTGTACCTGTGTGTTGGAGTTATATTTGTGTGTTTGTACCTGTGTGTTGGAGTTATATTTGTGTGTTTGTACCTGCGTGTTGGAGTTATATTTGTGTAAATTGTACCTGTGTGCTGGAGTTATATTTGTGTGTTTGTACCTGTGTGTTGGAGTTATATTTGTGTGTTTGTACCTGTGTGTTGGAGTTATATTTGTGTGTTTTTACCTGCGTGTTGGAGTTATATTTGTATAAATTGTACCTGCGTGTTGGAGTTATATTTGTATAAATTGTACCTGTGTGTTGGAGTTATATTTGTGTGTTTTTACCTGCGTGTTGGAGTTATATTTGTGTGTTTTTACCTGCGTGTTGGAGTTATATTTGTATAAATTGTACCTGCGTGTTGGAGTTATATTTGTATAAATTGTACCTGTGTGTTGGAGTTATATTTGTGTGTTTTTACCTGCGTGTTGGAGTTATATTTGTGTGTTTGTACCTGTGTGTTGGAGTTATATTTGTGTGTTTTTACCTGCGTGTTGGAGTTATATTTGTGTGTTTTTACCTGCGTGTTGGAGTTATATTTGTGTGTTTTTACCTGCGTGTTGGAGTTATATTTGTATAAATTGTACCTGCGTGTTGGAGTTATATTTGTGTGTTTTTACCTGCGTGTTGGAGTTATATTTGTGTAAATTGTACCTGTGTGCTGGAGTTATATTTGTGTGTTTGTACCTGTGTGTTGGAGTTATATTTGTGTGTTTGTACCTGCGTGTTGGAGTTATATTTGTGTGTTTTTACCTGCATGTTGGAGTTATATTTGTGTAAATTGTACCTGTGTGCTGGAGTTATATTTGTGTGTTTGTACCTGTGTGTTGGAGTTATATTTGTGTGTTTGTACCTGTGTGTTGGAGTTATATTTGTGTGTTTTTACCTGTGTGTTGGAGTTATATTTGTGTGTTTTTACCTGCGTGTTGGAGTTATATTTGTGTGTTTGTACCTGCGTGTTGGAGTTATATTTGTGTGTTTGTACCTGCGTGTTGGAGTTATATTTGTGTGTTTTTACCTGCGTGTTGGAGTTATATTTGTGTGTTTTTACCTGTGTGTTGGAGTTATATTTGTGTGTTTTTACCTGCGTGTTGGAGTTATATTTGTGTGTTTGTACCTGTGTGTTGGAGTTATATTTGTGTGTTTGTACCTGCGTGTTGGAGTTATATTTGTGTAAATTGTACCTGCGTGTTGGAGTTATATTTGTGTGTTTTTACCTGCGTGTTGGAGTTATATTTGTGTGTTTGTACCTGTGTGTTGGAGTTATATTTGTATAAATTGTACCTGTGTGTTGGAGTTATATTTGTGTGTTTGTACCTGCGTGTTGGAGTTATATTTGTATAAATTGTACCTGTGTGTTGGAGTTATATTTGTGTGTTTGTACCTGTGTGTTGGAGTTATATTTGTGTGTTTGTACCTGTGTGTTGGAGTTATATTTGTGTGTTTGTACCTGTGTGTTGGAGTTATATTTGTGTGTTTTTACCTGCGTGTTGGAGTTATATTTGTGTAAATTGTACCTGCGTGTTGGAGTTATATTTGTGTAAATTGTACCTGCGTGTTGGAGTTATATTTGTGTGTTTTTACCTGCGTGTTGGAGTTATATTTGTGTGTTTGTACCTGTGTGTTGGAGTTATATTTGTGTGTTTGTACCTGTGTGTTGGAGTTATATTTGTGTGTTTGTACCTGTGTGTTGGAGTTATATTTGTGTAAATTGTACCTGAGTGTTGGAGTTATATTTGTATAAATTGTACCTGTGTGTTGGAGTTATATTTGTGTGTTTGTACCTGCGTGTTGGAGTTATATTTGTGTGTTTGTACCTGCGTGTTGGAGTTATATTTGTGTGTTTGTACCTGTGTGTTGGAGTTATATTTGTGTAAATTGTACCTGCGTGTTGGAGTTATATTTGTGTGTTTGTACCTGTGTGTTGGAGTTATATTTGTGTGTTTGTACCTGCGTGTTGGAGTTATATTTGTATAAATTGTACCTGTGTGTTGGAGTTATATTTGTGTGTTTGTACCTGTGTGTTGGAGTTATATTTGTATAAATTGTACCTGCGTGTTGGAGTTATATTTGTGTGTTTGTACCTGTGTGTTGGAGTTATATTTGTATAAATTGTACCTGTGTGTTGGAGTTATATTTGTGTGTTTGTACCTGCGTGTTGGAGTTATATTTGTATAAATTGTACCTGTGTGTTGGAGTTATATTTGTGTGTTTGTACTCATGCCTTGGAGTTATATTTGTCTAAATTGTACCTGTGTGTTGGAGTTATATTTGTGTGTTTGTACCTGTGTGTTGGAGTTATATTTGTATAAATTGTACCTGCGTGATGGAGTTATATTTGTGTGTTTGTACCTGTGTGTTGGAGTTATATTTGTGTGTTTGTACCTGTGTGTTGGAGTTATATTTGTATAAATTGTACCTGTGTGTTGGAGTTATATTTGTGTGTTTGTACCTGTGTGTTGGAGTTATATTTGTGTGTTTGTACCTGCGTGTTGGAGTTATATTTGTATAAATTGTACCTGTGTGTTGGAGTTATATTTGTGTGTTTGTACCTGCGTGTTGGAGTTATATTTGTATAAATTGTACCTGTGTGTTGGAGTTATATTTGTGTGTTTGTACCTGCGTGTTGGAGTTATATTTGTGTGTTTGTACCTGTGTGTTGGAGTTATATTTGTATAAATTGTACCTGTGTGTTGGAGTTATATTTGTGTGTTTGTACCTGTGTGTTGGAGTTATATTTGTGTGTTTGTACCTGTGTGTTGGAGTTATATTTGTATAAATTGTACCTGTGTGTTGGAGTTATATTTGTGTGTTTGTACCTGTGTGTTGGAGTTATATTTGTGTGTTTGTACCTGTGTGTTGGAGTTATATTTGTATAAATTGTACCTGCGTGTTGGAGTTATATTTGTGTGTTTTTACCTGCGTGTTGGAGTTATATTTGTGTAAATTGTACCTGTGTGTTGGAGTTATATTTGTGTGTTTTTACCTGCGTGTTGGAGTTATATTTGTGTGTTTTTACCTGCGTGTTGGAGTTATATTTGTGTAAATTGTACCTGTGTGTTGGAGTTATATTTGTGTGTTTGTACCTGCGTGTTGGAGTTATATTTGTGTGTTTGTACCTGTGTGTTGGAGTTATATTTGTGTGTTTGTACCTGTGAGTTGGAGTTATATTTGTGTGTTTGTACTCAGTGTTGGAGTTTTATTGGTGTTTTTGTACCTGTGTGTTGGAGTTATATTTGTGTGTTTGTACCTTGTTGGAGTTATATTTGTATAAATTGTACCTGTGTGTTGGAGTTATATTTGTGTGTTTGTACCTGCGTGTTGGAGTTATATTTGTGTGTTTGTACCTGTGTGTTGGAGTTATATTTGTGTGTTTGTACCTGTGTGTTGGAGTTATATTTGTGTGTTTGTACCTGCGTGTTGGAGTTATATTTGTATAAATTGTACCTGCGTGTTGGAGTTATATTTGTATAAATTGTACCTGTGTGTTGGAGTTATATTTGTGTGTTTGTACCTGCGTGTTGGAGTTATATTTGTGTGTTTGTACCTGTGTGTTGGAGTTATATTTGTGTGTTTGTACCTGCGTGTTGGAGTTTTATTTGTGTAAATTGTACCTGAGTGTTGGAGTTATATTTGTATAAATTGTACCTGCGTGTTGGAGTTATATTTGCGTAAATTGTACCTGCGTGTTGGAGTTATATTTGTGTGTTTGTACCTGTGTGTTGGAGTTATATTTGTGTGTTTGTACCTGTGTGTTGGAGTTATATTTGTGTGTTTGTACCTGCGTGTTGGAGTTATATTTGTGTAAATTGTACCTGCGTGCTGGAGTTATATTTGTGTGTTTGTACCTGTGTGTTGGAGTTATATTTGTGTGTTTGTACCTGCGTGTTGGAGTTATATTTGTGTGTTTGTACCTGTGTGTTGGAGTTATATTTGTGTGTTTGTACCTGTGTGTTGGAGTTATATTTGTGTGTTTGTACCTGCGTGTTGGAGTTTTATTTGTGTAAATTGTACCTGTGTGCTGGAGTTATATTTGTGTGTTTGTACCTGCGTGTTGGAGTTATATTTGTGTGTTTGTACCTGTGTGTTGGAGTTATATTTGTGTGTTTGTACCTGCGTGTTGGAGTTATATTTGTGTGTTTGTACCTGTGTGTTGGAGTTATATTTGTGTGTTTGTACCTGCGTGTTGGAGTTATATTTGTGTGTTTGTACCTGCGTGTTGGAGTTATATTTGTGTGTTTGTACCTGTGTGTTGGAGTTATATTTGTGTAAATTGTACCTGCGTGTTGGAGTTATATTTGTGTGTTTGTACCTGCGTGTTGGAGTTATATTTGTATAAATTGTACCTGTGTGTTGGAGTTATATTTGTGTGTTTGTACCTGTGTGTTGGAGTTATATTTGTGTGTTTGTACCTGTGTGTTGGAGTTATATTTGTATAAATTGTACCTGCGTGTTGGAGTTATATTTGTGTGTTTTTACCTGCGTGTTGGAGTTATATTTGTGTAAATTGTACCTGTGTGCTGGAGTTATATTTGTATAAATTGTACCTGCGTGTTGGAGTTATATTTGTGTGTTTTTACCTGCGTGTTGGAGTTATATTTGTGTAAATTGTACCTGCGTGTTGGAGTTATATTTGTGTGTTTTTACCTGCGTGTTGGAGTTATATTTGTGTGTTTGTACCTGTGTGTTGGAGTTATATTTGTGTGTTTGTACCTGTGTGTTGGAGTTATATTTGTGTAAATTGTACCTGAGTGTTGGAGTTATATTTGTATAAATTGTACCTGCGTGTTGGAGTTATATTTGTGTGTTTGTACCTGCGTGTTGGAGTTATATTTGTGTAAATTGTACCTGAGTGTTGGAGTTATATTTGTGTGTTTGTACCTGCGTGTTGGAGTTATATTTGTGTGTTTGTACCTGTGTGTTGGAGTTATATTTGTGTAAATTGTACCTGCGTGTTGGAGTTATATTTGTGTGTTTGTACCTGTGTGTTGGAGTTATATTTGTGTGTTTGTACCTGCGTGTTGGAGTTATATTTGTGTGTTTGTACCTGCGTGTTGGAGTTATATTTGTGTGTTTGTACCTGTGTGTTGGAGTTATATTTGTATAAATTGTACCTGTGTGTTGGAGTTATATTTGTGTGTTTGTACCTGTGTGTTGGAGTTATATTTGTGTGTTTGTACCTGTGTGTTGGAGTTATATTTGTGTGTTTGTACCTGTGTGTTGGAGTTATATTTGTATAAATTGTACCTGTGTGTTGGAGTTATATTTGTGTGTTTGTACCTGTGTGTTGGAGTTATATTTGCATAAATTGTACCTGTGTGTTGGAGTTATATTTGTGTGTTTGTACCTGCGTGTTGGGAGTTATATTTGTATAAATTGTACCTGTGTGTTGGAGTTATATTTGTGTGTTTGTACCTGCGTGTTGGAGTTATATTTGTGTGTTTGTACCTGTGTGTTGGAGTTATATTTGTATAAATTGTACCTGTGTGTTGGAGTTATATTTGTGTGTTTGTACCTGTGTGTTGGAGTTATATTTGTATAAATTGTACCTGTGTGTTGGAGTTATATTTGTGTGTTTGTACCTGTGTGTTGGAGTTATATTTGTGTGTTTGTACCTGTGTGTTGGAGTTATATTTGTATAAATTGTACCTGTGTGTTGGAGTTATATTTGTATAAATTGTACCTGCGTGTTGGAGTTATATTTGTGTGTTTGTACCTGTGTGTTGGAGTTATATTTGTGTGTTTGTACCTGCGTGTTGGAGTTATATTTGTGTGTTTGTACCTGTGTGTTGGAGTTATATTTGTATAAATTGTACCTGCGTGTTGGAGTTATATTTGTGTGTTTGTACCTGCGTGTTGGAGTTATATTTGTGTGTTTGTACCTGCGTGTTGGAGTTATATTTGTGTGTTTGTACCTGCGTGTTGGAGTTATATTTGTATAAATTGTACCTGTGTGTTGGAGTTATATTTGTGTGTTTGTACCTGTGTGTTGGAGTTATATTTGTATAAATTGTACCTGCGTGTTGGAGTTATATTTGTGTGTTTTTACCTGCGTGTTGGAGTTATATTTGTGTGTTTGTACCTGTGTGTTGGAGTTATATTTGTATAAATTGTACCTGTGTGTTGGAGTTATATTTGTGTAAATTGTACCTGTGTGCTGGAGTTATATTTGTGTGTTTGTACCTGCGTGTTGGAGTTATATTTGTGTGTTTGTACCTGTGTGTTGGAGTTATATTTGTATAAATTGTACCTGTGTGTTGGAGTTATATTTGTGTAAATTGTACCTGTGTGCTGGAGTTATATTTGTGTGTTTGTACCTGTGTGTTGGAGTTATATTTGTGTGTTTGTACCTGCGTGTTGGAGTTATATTTGTGTGTTTGTACCTGTGTGTTGGAGTTATATTTGTGTGTTTGTACCTGCGTGTTGGAGTTATATTTGTGTGTTTGTACCTGTGTGTTGGAGTTATATTTGTGTGTTTGTACCTGCGTGTTGGAGTTATATTTGTGTGTTTGTACCTGTGTGTTGGAGTTATATTTGTATAAATTGTACCTGCGTGTTGGAGTTATATTTGTGTGTTTGTACCTGCGTGTTGGAGTTATATTTGTGTGTTTGTACCTGTGTGTTGGAGTTATATTTGTGTGTTTGTACCTGTGTGCTGGAGTTATATTTGTGTGTTTGTACCTGTGTGTTGGAGTTATATTTGTGTGTTTGTACCTGCGTGTTGGAGTTATATTTGTGTGTTTGTACCTGTGTGTTGGAGTTATATTTGTATAAATTGTACCTGCGTGTTGGAGTTATATTTGTGTGTTTGTACCTGCGTGTTGGAGTTATATTTGTGTGTTTGTACCTGTGTGTTGGAGTTATATTTGTGTGTTTGTACCTGCGTGTTGGAGTTTTATTTGTGTAAATTGTACCTGAGTGTTGGAGTTATATTTGCGTAAATTGTACCTGCGTGTTGGAGTTATATTTGTGTGTTTGTACCTGTGTGTTGGAGTTATATTTGTGTGTTTGTACCTGTGTGTTGGAGTTATATTTGTGTGTTTGTACCTGCGTGTTGGAGTTATATTTGTGTAAATTGTACCTGTGTGTTGGAGTTATATTTGTGTGTTTGTACCTGCGTGTTGGAGTTATATTTGTGTGTTTGTACCTGTGTGTTGGAGTTATATTTGTATAAATTGTACCTGTGTGTTGGAGTTATATTTGTGTGTTTGTACCTGTGTGTTGGAGTTATATTTGTATAAATTGTACCTGTGTGTTGGAGTTATATTTGTGTGTTTGTACCTGTGTGTTGGAGTTATATTTGTGTGTTTGTACCTGTGTGTTGGAGTTATATTTGTATAAATTGTACCTGTGTGTTGGAGTTATATTTGTATAAATTGTACCTGCGTGTTGGAGTTATATTTGTGTGTTTGTACCTGTGTGTTGGAGTTATATTTGTGTGTTTGTACCTGTGTGTTGGAGTTATATTTGTATAAATTGTACCTGTGTGTTGGAGTTATATTTGTGTGTTTGTACCTGCGTGTTGGAGTTATATTTGTGTGTTTGTACCTGTGTGTTGGAGTTATATTTGTGTGTTTGTACCTGTGTGTTGGAGTTATATTTGTGTGTTTGTACCTGTGTGTTGGAGTTATATTTGTGTGTTTGTACCTGCGTGTTGGGAGTTATATTTGTATAAATTGTACCTGTGTGTTGGAGTTATATTTGTGTGTTTGTACCTGCGTGTTGGAGTTATATTTGTGTGTTTGTACCTGTGTGTTGGAGTTATATTTGTGTGTTTGTACCTGCGTGTTGGAGTTATATTTGTGTGTTTGTACCTGTGTGTTGGAGTTATATTTGTGTGTTTGTACCTGTGTGTTGGAGTTATATTTGTATAAATTGTACCTGTGTGTTGGAGTTATATTTGTGTGTTTGTACCTGCGTGTTGGAGTTATATTTGTGTGTTTGTACCTGTGTGTTGGAGTTATATTTGTGTGTTTGTACCTGCGTGTTGGAGTTATATTTGTGTGTTTGTACCTGTGTGTTGGAGTTATATTTGTGTGTTTGTACCTGCGTGTTGGAGTTATATTTGTGTGTTTGTACCTGTGTGTTGGAGTTATATTTGTATAAATTGTACCTGTGTGTTGGAGTTATATTTGTGTGTTTGTACCTGTGTGTTGGAGTTATATTTGTATAAATTGTACCTGTGTGTTGGAGTTATATTTGTGTGTTTGTACCTGCGTGTTGGAGTTATATTTGTGTGTTTGTACCTGCGTGTTGGAGTTATATTTGTGTGTTTGTACCTGCGTGTTGGAGTTATATTTGTATAAATTGTACCTGTGTGTTGGAGTTATATTTGTGTGTTTGTACCTGTGTGTTGGAGTTATATTTGTATAAATTGTACCTGCGTGTTGGAGTTATATTTGTGTGTTTTTACCTGCGTGTTGGAGTTATATTTGTGTAAATTGTACCTGTGTGCTGGAGTTATATTTGTGTGTTTGTACCTGTGTGTTGGAGTTATATTTGTGTGTTTGTACCTGCGTGTTGGAGTTATATTTGTGTGTTTGTACCTGTGTGTTGGAGTTATATTTGTGTGTTTGTACCTGCGTGTTGGAGTTATATTTGTATAAATTGTACCTGCGTGTTGGAGTTATATTTGTGTGTTTGTACCTGCGTGTTGGAGTTATATTTGTGTGTTTGTACCTGCGTGTTGGAGTTATATTTGTGTGTTTGTACCTGTGTGTTGGAGTTATATTTGTGTGTTTGTACCTGCGTGTTGGAGTTATATTTGTATAAATTGTACCTGTGTGTTGGAGTTATATTTGTGTGTTTGTACCTGCGTGTTGGAGTTATATTTGTGTGTTTGTACCTGTGTGTTGGAGTTATATTTGTGTGTTTGTACCTGCGTGTTGGAGTTTTATTTGTGTAAATTGTACCTGAGTGTTGGAGTTATATTTGCGTAAATTGTACCTGCGTGTTGGAGTTATATTTGTGTGTTTGTACCTGTGTGTTGGAGTTATATTTGTGTGTTTGTACCTGTGTGTTGGAGTTATATTTGTGTGTTTGTACCTGCGTGTTGGAGTTATATTTGTGTAAATTGTACCTGCGTGCTGGAGTTATATTTGTGTGTTTGTACCTGTGTGTTGGAGTTATATTTGTGTGTTTTTACCTGCGTGTTGGAGTTATATTTGTGTGTTTGTACCTGTGTGTTGGAGTTATATTTGTGTGTTTGTACCTGCGTGTTGGAGTTATATTTGTATAAATTGTACCTGCGTGTTGGAGTTATATTTGCGTAAATTGTACCTGCGTGTTGGAGTTATATTTGTGTGTTTGTACCTGCGTGTTGGAGTTATATTTGTGTGTTTGTACCTGTGTGTTGGAGTTATATTTGTGTGTTTGTACCTGTGTGTTGGAGTTATATTTGTGTGTTTGTACCTGCGTGTTGGAGTTATATTTGTGTAAATTGTACCTGCGTGCTGGAGTTATATTTGTGTGTTTGTACCTGTGTGTTGGAGTTATATTTGTGTGTTTGTACCTGCGTGTTGGAGTTATATTTGTGTAAATTGTACCTGCGTGCTGGAGTTATATTTGTGTGTTTGTACCTGTGTGTTGGAGTTATATTTGTGTGTTTGTACCTGTGTGTTGGAGTTATATTTGTGTGTTTGTACCTGTGTGTTGGAGTTATATTTGTGTGTTTGTACCTGCGTGTTGGAGTTTTATTTGTGTAAATTGTACCTGAGTGTTGGAGTTATATTTGTGTAAATTGTACCTGTGTGTTGGAGTTATATTTGTGTGTTTGTACCTGTGTGTTGGAGTTATATTTGTGTGTTTTTACCTGCGTGTTGGAGTTATATTTGTGTGTTTGTACCTGTGTGTTGGAGTTATATTTGTGTGTTTGTACCTGTGTGTTGGAGTTATATTTGTGTGTTTGTACCTGCGTGTTGGAGTTATATTTGTATAAATTGTACCTGCGTGTTGGAGTTATATTTGTATAAATTGTACCTGCGTGTTGGAGTTATATTTGTATAAATTGTACCTGTGTGTTGGAGTTATATTTGTGTGTTTGTACCTGCGTGTTGGAGTTATATTTGTATAAATTGTACCTGCGTGCTGGAGCTTGGCGGCGTTGATCTTCACGTCGTCCTGAGAGCGTCCGTCTGTGATGGCCACCACCACTTTGGGAACGTTCCTCCTCATCCCGTTTTCCACCGTGACTGCCCTTTCATACGTGTGTTTCAGGGCCACGCCTGGCAGACAAAAATCAGGGTTAGAGTCACCGTACGGGACCCCTCACTGTCCCTTTTTACCTGTTTTGGTGTTGTTTTGTCAGTTTCGTACCTGTTTTGGTGTTGTTTTGTCAGTTTCGTACCTGTTTTGGTGTTGTTTTGTCAGTTTCGTACCTGTTTTGGTGTTGTTTTGTCAGTTTCGTACCTGTTTTGGTGTTGTTTTGTCAGTTTCATACCCGTTCTGGTGTTGTTTCGTCAGTTTCGTACCTGTTTTGGTGTTGTTTTGTCAGTTTCGTACCTGTTTTGGTGTTGTTTTGTCAGTTTCGTACCTGTTTTGGTGTTGTTTTGTCAGTTTCGTACCTGTTTTGGTGTTGTTTTGTCAGTTTCGTACCTGTTTTGGTGTTGTTTCATCAGTTTCATACCCGTTTTGTTGTTGTTTTGTCAGTTTCGTACCTGTTTTGGTGTTTTTTTTTACCTGTTTTGGTGTTTCCTCCTTGGTAGCGGATGTGGTGTAGCGCGGCCATGGCGATCCCTTTGTTCGTGTAGGCGTTCAGTTTGAACTCGGTCCTTGCGTCGTCGCTGTACTGCACGAACGAGACCTGCACAAAGATGCTGTCTGAGTCACACCTGTTGTGTTTTTGTGTTTTGGTTGTGTTTTGGTCGTATTTTCGTTGTGTTTTCGTTGCGGTTTCATTGAATTTTGGTTGTATTTGCGTTGTGTTTTGACGTGTTTTTGTCGCCTTTTGATAGTATTTGGTTGGATTTGGTTGTGTTTCTGACCTGCTCCACTTCTGTAGTTGTGTTTTGGTTGTATTTTTGTTGCATTTTTGTCATGTTTTGGTCGTCTTTTGGTCATATTTTGGTTGTGTTTGGTCGTGTTTCTGACCTGCATGCCGGAGGGGCCGATGATGTCGAAGGCGGCGATCACTGATGACACAAAATAAACGACTTTGGTGAAGCTCTCCTCCCCGATGCTCCAGGAGCCGTCAATCAGAAACACCACGTCAGCTTTGGCTCCTTTACACACTGGAATATACAGAAAAAACAGGTCTTAACTGGGTCTAAAACAGGTCTAAAATGGGACTAAACCAGATCTAAACCAGGTCTAAACCAGGTCTAAATTTGGCTTAAACTGGGTCTAAACCAGGTCTAAACTGGGTCTAACCCAGGTCTAATCTGAGACTGAGTGGGGAACTAAACTGGGCCTAAACCAGGTCTAAATTGAGTCTACACCAGGTCTAAACCAAAACTAAAAAGATCTAATCCAGGTCTAAACCAGGTCTAAACTAACTCTCAACAAGAACTAAACAAGGTCTAAACCAGGTCTAAATTGGGTTTAAACCGGGTCTAAACCATGTCTAAACCGGGTCTAAACTGGGTCTAAACCAGATCTAAACCAGGACTAAACTGGATCTAAACTGGCTCTAAAGAGGGACTGACTGAACCAGGACTGAACCAGCCCAAACTAGTACTAAACCTGGAAATACTACGAATAAACCGGGTCTAAAACTGGACTGAAGCAGGACCAAACCATGCCTGTGATGGCCCCTTTAAACACTATAAAATACATTTATTAAAGTGTTGAATCAGGACTAAACCAAGACTAAATGAGGACTAAATCAGGACTGGGCGCTCCTGTACCTGCCCAGCCCGGGGGGATGGTTGGTGGGGGGGTCGGAGTTGGAGGCATCGTCGGGACGGGAGTCGGCTTCTCCACTGAAAACACAAACGGAGAATAATGTAAGATAAGACGAGCCTTCCTGAAACAAATAAAGATATAATAAACTGTAGATAAGTGTGCGACTCACTCGTGCGCTCGTTGATGCTGACCCCGGGGCCCTCCAGGTTCGGCGTCTGGACGAAGACAGTGGCTCGGTACAGAGCGTCCTGGGAGAGTCCGTCGAAGCAGTACTGAGGGTGTCCTGCAGGGATGGTCACCTCCTGCTCCCCTAAACTGTGAGCTGCAGGCACAAAACGACCAATCAGAGGAGAGGAGAGGCTCAAAGCGGCCAATCAGAGGAGAGGAGAGACGCAAGGACCAATCAGAGGAGAGGAGAGACGCAAGGACCAATCAGAGGAGAGGAGAGACGCAAGGACCAATCAGAGGAGAGGAGAGACGCAAGGACCAATCAGAGGAGAGGAGAGACGCAAGGACCAATCAGAGGAGAGGAGAGATGCAAGGACCAATCAGAAGAGAGGAGAGACGCAAGGACCAATCAGAGGAGAGACACAGGGACCAATCAGAGGAGAGACACAGGGACCAATCAGAGGAGAGGAGAGACGCAAGGACCAATAAGAAGAGAGGGGAGACGCAAGGACCAATCAGAGGAGAGACGCAAGGACCAATAAGAAGAGAGGGGAGACGCAAGGACCAATCAGAGGAGAGGAGATACGCAAGGACCAATCAGAGAAGAGGAGAGACGCAAGGACCAATCAGAAGAGAGGAGAGATGCAAGGACCAATAAGAAGAGAGGAGAGACGCAAGGACCAATCAGAGGAGAGACACAGGGACCAATCAGAAGAGAGGAGAGACGCAAGGACCAATCAGAGGAGAGATGCAAGGACCAATCAGAAGAGAGGAGAGACGCAAGGACCAATCAGAGGAGAGATGCAAGGACCAATCAGAAGAGAGGAGAGACGCAAGGACCAATCAGAGGAGAGACGCAAGGACCAATCAGAGGAGAGGAGAGACGCAAGGGCCAATCAGAGGAGAGGAGAGACGCAAGGGCCAATCAGAGGAGAGACACAGGGACCAATCAGAGGAGAGGAGAGACGCAAGCACCAATTAGAAGAGAGGAGAGACGCAAGGACCAATCAGAGGAGAGACGCAAGGACCAATCAGAGAAGAGGAGAGACGCAAGGACCAATCAGAGGAGAGGAGAGACGCAAGGACCAATCAGAGGAGAGGAGAGACGCAAGGACCAATCAGAGGAGAGACACAAGGACCAATCAGAGAAGAGGAGAGACGCAAGGACCAATCAGAGGAGAGGAGAGACGCAAGGACCAATCAGAGGAGAGACACAGGGACCAATCAGAGAAGAGGAGAGATGCAAGGACCAATCAGAAGAGAGGAGAGACGCAAGGACCAATCAGAGGAGAGATACAGGGACCAATCAGAGGAGAGACACAGGGACCAATCAGAGAAGAGGAGAGACACAAGGACCAATCAGAGGAGAGACACAGGGACCAATCAGAGAAGAGGAGAGACGCAAGGACCAATCAGAGAAGAGGAGAGACGCAAGGACCAATCAGAGAAGAGGAGAGACGCAAGGACCAATCAGAGGAGAGGAGAGACGCAAGGACCAATCAGAGGAGAGACACAGGGACCAATCAGAGAAGAGGAGAGACGCAAGGACCAATCAGAAGAGAGGAGAGACGCAAGGACCAATCAGAGGAGAGATACAGGGACCAATCAGAGGAGAGACACAGGGACCAATCAGAGAAGAGGAGAGACACAAGGACCAATCAGAGGAGAGACACAGGGACCAATCAGAGAAGAGGAGAGACGCAAGGACCAATCAGAGAAGAGGAGAGACGCAAGGACCAATCAGAGGAGAGGAGAGACGCAAGGACCAATCAGAGGAGAGACACAGGGACCAATCAGAGAAGAGGAGAGACGCAAGGACCAATCAGAGGAGAGGAGAGACGCAAGGACCAATCAGAAGAGAGGAGACACGCAAGGACCAATCAGAGGAGAGGAGAGACGCAAGGACCAATCAGAGGAGAGACGCAAGGACCAATCAGAGAAGAGGAGAGACGCAAGGACCAATCAGAGGAGAGGAGAGACGCAAGGACCAATCAGAGGAGAGACACAGGGACCAATCAGAGAAGAGGAGAGACGCAAGGACCAATCAGAAGAGAGGAGAGACGCAAGGACCAATCAGAGGAGAGACGCAAGGACCAATCAGAGAAGAGGAGAGACGCAAGGACCAATCAGAGGAGAGACGCAAGGACCAATCAGAAGAGAGGAGAGACGCAAGGACCAATCAGAGGAGAGACTCAAGGACCAATCAGAGAAGAGGAGAGACGCAAGGACCAATCAGAGGAGAGGAGAGACGCAAGGACCAATCAGAGGAGAGGAGAGACGCAAGGACCAATCAGAGGAGAGACACAGGGACCAATCAGAGAAGAGGAGAGACGCAAGGACCAATCAGAGGAGAGACGCAAGGACCAATCAGAAGAGAGGAGAGACGCAAGGACCAATCAGAGGAGAGACACAAGGACCAATCAGAGGAGAGGAGAGACGCAAGGACCAATCAGAGGAGAGACGCAAGGACCAATCAGAAGAGAGGAGAGACGCAAGGACCAATCAGAGAAGAGGAGAGACGCAAGGACCAATCAGAGGAGAGGAGAGATGCAAGGACCAATCAGAAGAGAGGAGAGACGCAAGGACCAATCAGAGGAGAGACGCAAGGACCAATCAGAGGAGAGGAGAGACGCAAGGACCAATCAGAGGAGAGACACAGGGACCAATCAGAGGAGAGACACAGGGACCAATCAGAGGAGAGACACAGGGACCAATCAGAGGAGAGGAGAGACGCAAGGACCAATCAGAGAAGAGGAGAGACGCAAGGACCAATCAGAGGAGAGGAGAGACGCAAGGACCAATGAGAAGAGAGGAGAGACAGAAAACAGCGAATTAGAGGAGAAAAGAGACAAAAGGACCAATCAGAGGAGAGGAGAGACACAAAACAACCAATCAGAGGAGAGGAGAGACACAAAACCACCAATCAGAGGAGAGGAGAGACACAAGGACCAATCAGAGGAGAGGAGAGACACAAGGACCAATCAAAAAGGAGGAAGAGACATCAGAAAAACTCTTAACAGAAATCTATGACGTCTAAATAGAGGAATGTCGTAAAGGGATGTCGGAGCAGGCGGCGGACTCCAGTCTCGTTACTCTAGAGGTTTGAAGTTGAAATGGCGTAAATCTCCTCTTCAGTCTGAGTAAATTTGTGTGTAAATGTTTTTTTTGGGGGGAAACAGTTTGTCTGAATTAGCGTCAAGAGTCTTAAACAGAAACGAGTCAACATTTACACAGAGCTCATTAATAACGAGAATCTGTGTCACAAACTGAAGACCTCACGTGTTTAGAAGGACTAAACCAGGACTAAACCAGGACTAAACCAGGACTAAACCAGGACCAAACCAGGTCTAAACCAGGTCTAAACCAGGACCAAACCAGGACTAAACCAGGACCAAACCAGGTCTAAACCAGGTCTAAACCAGGACCAAACCAGGTCTAAACCAGGTCTAAACCAGGACCAAACCAGGACTAAACCAGGACTAAACCAGGACTAAACCAGGTCTAAACCAGGACTAAACCAGGACCAAACCAGGACCAAACCAGGACTAAACCAGGACTAAACCAGGTCTAAACCAGGACTAAACCAGGACTAAACCAGGACTAAACCAGGACTAAACCAGGTCTAAAACAGGTCTAAACCAGGACTAAACCAGGTCTAAAACAGGTCTAAACCAGGACTAAACCAGGACTAAACCGGTGCAGGAGCAGGACTCACGGTCGATGGGCTCCAGTTTGATCCGGTAGGACGTGGCCGCTCTGTGCGGGGCCCATTTGATGCAGAAAGTGTCGTGGCCGACGTTGTAGGTCTCGATGTTCGTCACGTTCAGGTACACTGGGAAAAAACAACACCCGGGTCATTCAGATGGTAAATCTGACGCCGTCCGGAAGTGTTCACGTCCCAGAGACTCAAATCTGAACTCCAAACTCATCCAAGAGCCACAGGCAATTCAGAAGAAGTTTGTAAAGGTCTAAATTACAGGGTCAGAGAAAATCAGGTGCACAAACAAAGGCAAAATTAAAAAAAACAACAATCTGGAATCCATTCTTGACTTATTTCCAGACCATGGAAGCAAGCATTTCTTATTTATTTACCGCTTACGTTATTTATATCATTTTTTATATTCATTTTTCTACCAGGTTTGTTCTCTTTTGTCATTATTTACAGATTTATTTCATCAGTATTTATTTTTGTACCTGTCTCTTGTTTACAGGTTGAGGGTTCAGTGGAGACAAAACTTTAAAATGATGAAGATCTGTTGTGTAATATTATTACAGAATATTTTTGTGAATAAATGAATAAGAAATTAATGAAAGAAAAAGAATAAGAGTCCATGGAGACACAGGGAGGGCATCTGACACACAGGGAGGGTCTAAACCAGGTCTAAACTGAGTCTAAACCAGGTCTAACCTATGTCTAAACTGAGGTCTAAACAGCGAGTAAACCAGGTCTAAACCAGGTCTAAACCAGATCTAAACCAGATCTAAACCAAGTCTAAACCAGGTCTAAACTCAGGTCTAAACCAGGTTTAAACTGAGTCTAAACCAGGTCTAAACTGAGTCTAAACAGGGACTAAACCAGGTTTAAACCAGGTCTAAACTCAGGTCTAAACCAGGATTAAACTGAGTCTAAACCAGGTCTAAACTGAGTCTAAACTGAGTCTAAACCAGGTCTAAACTGAGTCTAAACCAGGTCTAAACTGAGTCTAAACCAGGTCTAAACTGAGTCTAAACTAGGTCTAAACTGAGTCTAAACCAGGTCTAAACCAGGTCTAAACCAGGTCTAAACCAGGTCTAAATTGGGTCTAAACCACACACACGGGGGGAGGGCATCTGACACTTGGGGAGGGCATCAGACACTCGGGAAGGGCATCTGACACTTGGGGAGGGCATCAGACACTCGGGAAGGGCATCAGACACTCGGGGAGGGCATCAGACACTCGGGGAGGGCATCTGACACACTCGGGGAGGGCATCTGACACACTCGGGGAGGGCATCAGACACTCGGGGAGGGCATCAGACACTCGGGGAGGGCATCAGACACTCGGGGAGGGCATCAGACACTCGGGGAGGGCATCAGACACTCGGGGAGGGCATCTGACACACTCGGGGAGGGCATCAGACACTCGGGGAGGGCATCAGACACTCGGGGAGGGCATCAGACACTCGGGAAGGGCATCTGACACACTCGGGGAGGGCATCTGACACACTCGGGGAGGGCGTCAGACACACTCGGGGAGGGCATCAGACACTCGGGGAGGGCATCTGACACACTCGGGGAGGGCATCTGACACTCGGGGAGGGCATCTGACACTCGGGGAGGGCATCTGACACACTCGGGGAGGGCATCTGACACACTCGGGGAGGGCGTCAGACACTCGGGGAGGGCATCAGACACTTGGGGAGGGCATCTGACACACTCGGGGAGGGCATCTGACACACTCGGGGAGGGCATCTGACACTCGGGGAGGGCATCTGACACACTCGGGGAGGGCATCTGACACTCGGGGAGGGCATCTGACACACTCGGGGAGGGCATCTGACACACTCGGGGAGGGCATCTGACACACTCGGGGAGGGCATCTGACACACTCGGGGAGGGCGTCAGACACTCGGGGAGGGCATCAGACACTCGGGGAGGGCATCTGACACACTCGGGGAGGGCGTCAGACACTCGGGGAGGGCATCTGACACTCGGGGAGGGCATCTGACACTCGGGGAGGGCATCAGACACTCGGGGAGGGCATCTGACACTTGGGGAGGGCATCAGACACTCGGGGAGGGCGTCAGACACTCGGGGAGGGCGTCAGACACACTCGGGGAGGGCATCTGACACACTCGGGGAGGGCATCTGACACTCGCGGAGGGCGTCAGACACACTCGGGGAGGGCATCTGACACACTCGGGGAGGGCATCTGACACTTGGGGAGGGCATCAGACACTCGGGGAGGGCGTCTGACACTCGCGGAGGGCGTCAGACACACTCGGGGAGGGCATCTGACACACTCGGGGAGGGCATCTGACACACTCGGGGAGGGCCTCTGACACACTCAGGGAGGGCGTCAGACACTCGGGGAGGGCGTCAGACACTCGGGGAGGGCATCTGACACACTCGGGGAGGGCATCTGACACACTCGGGGAGGGCCTCTGACACACTCGGGGAGGGCGTCAGACACTCGGGGAGGGCATCTGACACACTCGGGGAGGGCGTCACACACTCGGGGAGGGCGTCAGACACTCGGGGAGGGCATCTGACACACTCGGGGAGGGCGTCTGACACTCGCGGAGGGCATCTGACACTCGGGGAGGGCATCTGACACACTCAGGGAGGGCGTCACACACTCGGGGAGGGCCTCAGACACTCGGGGAGGGCGTCAGACACACTCGGGGAGGGCATCTGACACTCGGGGAGGGCATCTGACACACTCAGGGAGGGCGTCACACACTCGGGGAGGGCATCAGGCGCAGTGGGACGTACGTGTAGTTCCCTGGTCGTCCAGGGGGGCGCTGCTGCCCCCGGAGTACACGGCCGTCAGGCTCACGTCGTAGGTGGTTCCGGGCTGCAGGTTGTGGAGTGTGTAGGAGGACACGTCTCCCACGAACATGTCCATCCTCTGGGACGTGCCTGAAACACCAGACACACGGGGACGGTTAAAGCTGCACTCTGTCACTTTCCTGCCCCTGGGGCCGTCACCTGCCTGTTTCTATGGAGAATGCTCCGCAGTGTGACTTTAAACAGCTCCACTTTATATTTCTACAGTCACAGGAGGTTTTAGGGCTCATATTCTGACTGAGCAGAGTCGCCTCTCCACAGATCTGACCTGGAACTCTGTCTGGTTTGGTCTCCGTGACGATAGAAAGATTTAATGTCATACTGTGGAATTCCATTCCAGACAAACTAGGACTAAACTAGGTTTAAACCAGGTCTAAAGCAGGACTAAACCAAGTCTAAAGCAGGACTAACCCAGGTCTAAAGCAGGACTAAACCAAGTCTAAACCAGGTCTAACCCAGGTCTAAAGCAGGACTAAACCAGGTCTAAAGCAGGACTAAACCAGGACTAAACCAGGATTAAACCTGGACTAAACCAGTATTTAACCTGGACTAAACCAGTATTTAACCAGGTCCACAGCAGGACTAAACCAGGACTAAACCAGGATTAAACCAGGACTAAACCAGTATTTAACCTGGACTAAACCAGTATTTAACCTGGACTAAACCAATATTTAACCAGGTCCATAGCAGGACTAAACTAAGTCTAAATCAAGTCTAAACCAGGACTAAACCAGGACAAAACCAGGATTAAACCAGGATTAAACCTGGATTAAACCAGGATTAAACCTGGACTAAACCAGTATTTAACCTGGACTAAACCAGTATTTAACCTGGACTAAACCAGTATTTAACCTGGACTAAACCAGTATTTAACCAGGTCCACAGCAGGACTAAACCAGGACTAAACCAGGACTAAACCAAGTCTAAACCAGGACTAAACCAGGACTAAACCAGGACTAAACCAGGACTAAACCAGGGACTAAACCAAGGACTAAACCAGGACTAAAGCAGGACTAAACCAGGACTAAACCAGGACTAAACCAGGACTAAACCAGGACTAAACCAAGTCTAAACCAGGACTAAACCAGGACTAAACCAGGACTAAACCAGGACTAAACCAGGACTAAACCAAGTCTAAACCAGGACTAAACCAGGACTAAACCAGGACTAAACCAGGACTAAACCAGGACTAAACCAGGACTAAACCAAGGACTAAACCAGGACTAAACCAGGACTAAACCAGGGACTAAACCAAGGACTAAACCAGGACTAAAGCAGGACTACACCTCAAAAATATCTAAAAAAATCAGGCATTCTGACTGTGAGAAGGATCGCCTCTCCACAGATCTGACCTGTAACTCTACAAAGTGTTATCCGTTTACTCTCAAAACATGAATTTAACTCTTGATTTCGGGGTTAAACAGGAACTCTGGCTCAGTGTTGCTTCATTAACATTTCCAAAAATGTTCAATTAACTCGAATAAACTCTGAGAAAATGTTCAAACTGATTCTGTGAGAGTCGATTTTAACGCTCCACTTTTTGCTGTGCGGAGAATAAATCTAAAAACAAGACAAATAATGTGATACAAATCTTAAAATCTTGGCCAGATCAGAGAAAACATGAAATAAATCACAAAATCTGGTGTTTTCAAAGGACAGACACAGAAATGAGACAAACTAAATCAGATCTGGAGGAGCTGCAAGAAACGCAAATGAAAAGAAACCACAACTTCAACATAAAAGTACAGTTACCGTAAATTCCGGATCACAAGCCGCTACTTTTTTTCTACACTTTCAACACGGCGGCTTGTAATATGAAGCGGCTTTTTTATTTTTTTTTTTCATCGCGGGAAAAACATGGACCAATAAAATGAATAAGTAGTTCACTGAGGTCCAATGAAATTGTATGATTAATCACAGTCTTTCTGCTAACCCTCATCAACATGGAGAATACCAGACAAAAAGCATATGATGCAGCTTTTAAACTAAAAGCGATCACTCTGGCAGTTAAAGAAGGAAATGGAGCTGCTGCCCGTAAAACTGGCATAAACGAGTAGATGGTGCGAAGGTGGAGGCTCCAGCAAGAAGAACTGAGCCAGTGTAAAAAGACAACCAAAGCTTTCAGAGGTAACCATAGCAGATGGCCTGAGCTTGAAAACTTTCTGGAGGACTGGGTTAACACGCAAAGAGCAGGCGGCCGCGGTGTTTCCACTGTACAAATCAGACTGAAGGCTAAAGCGATCGCTACCGTGGTTTATTCCCAGAGCGCCAAGGTGTGTAAGTGCATGTCGCGTGTGTATGTCCCAAGTGTGTGAAGGTGTGTAAGTGCCTGTGGCGCGTGTGTGTCCCAAGTGTCACCAGTGAGCGAGTCCGTCCCCAGAGTTCAGCGGGGGACCGCGTCCGCGGCCCATCCCGGAGGCGCTCCAGGCGGCGGGGACGCAGAAGCGAACCCCCCGCCTAGTCTTTGGCCAGCGGTTTATAATATGGTGCGGCTCATATAATTACAAAATTGATTTTTCTTCATAAATCTGAGCATGCGGTTCTTAATCGGGTGCGCGCTGTAGTCCGGAATTTACGGTACTTCAATTCAAAATGAGTAGGAGAGAAAGTCTGCTGCAGGAAAAGGGCTCTGAAAAGCACAGTTTCTTTAAAAAGTGACTCCAGTAAATGAAAGTGAAGGTGATAAAAACACGGAGGCTCTGATCTGGTGCGGAATCTGCAGTTCCCGGCCTCACCTGTGGGGGTGTAGCTGAGTCTGTAGCCCTGGACCGGGGCCTGGACCGGGTCCCAGGCCACGCGGAACCTCGTGTACCACTCGTCCGACACACGCAGGTTCCTCGGGCTCAGCAAACCCACTGCGGAGGAGGAGGAGGAGGTGTAAGAGGAGACGAAGAGGAGGAGGAGGAGACGAAGAGGAGGAGGAGACGAAGAGGAGGAGAGGAGGAGACGAAGAGGTGTAAGAGGAGACGAAGAGGAGGAGAGGAGGAGGTGTAAGAGGAGACGAAGAGGAGGAGGAGGTGTAAGAGGAGACGAAGAGGAGGAGGAGGAGAGTTGTAAGAGGAGACGAAGAGGAGGAGAGGAGGAGGTGTAAGAGGAGACGAAGAGGAGGAGGAGACGAAGAGGTGTAAGAGGAGACGAAGAGGAGGAGAGGAGGAGAGGAGGAGGTGTAAGAGGAGACGAAGAGGAGGAGGAGGAGACGAAGAGGTGTAAGAGGAGACGAAGAGGAGGAGGAGGTGTAAGAGGAGACGAAGAGGAGGAGGAGGAGAGTTGTAAGAGGAGACGAAGAGGAGGAGAGGAGGAGGTGTAAGAGGAGACGAAGAGGAGGAGGAGGTGTAAGAGGAGGAGGAGACGAAGAGGAGGAGAGGAGGAGGAGGAGACGAAGAGGAGGAGAGGAGGAGGAGGTGTAAGAGGAGATGAAGAGGAGGAGAGGAGGAGGTGTAAGAGGAGACGAAGAGGAGGAGAGGAGGATGTGTAAGAGGAGATGAAGAGGAGGAGAGGAGGAGGTGTAAGAGGAGATGAAGAGGAGGATGTGTAAGAGGAGATGAAGAGGAGGAGAGGAGGAGGTGTAAGAGGAGATGAAGAGGAGGAGAGGAGGATGTGTAAGAGGAGATGAAGAGGAGGAGAGGAGGAGGTGTAAGAGGAGATGAAGAGGAGGAGAGGAGGATGTGTAAGAGGAGATGAAGAGGAGGAGAGGAGGATGTGTAAGAGGAGATGAAGAGGAGGAGAGGAGGAGGTGTAAGAGGAAACGAACAGGAGGAGGAGGAGACGAAGAGGAGGAGGTGTAAGAGGAGGAGACGAAGAGGAGGAGAAAGAGGAGACGAAGAGAAGGTGTAAGAAGAGACGAAGAGGAGGTGTAAGAGGAGACGACGACGAGGAGTAAGAGGAGACGAAGAGGAGGAGAGGAGGAGGTGTAAGAGGAGATGAAGAGGAGGAGAGGAGGAGGTGTAAGAGGAGATGAAGAGGAGGAGAGGAGGAGGTGTAAGAGGAGATGAAGAGGAGGAGAGGAGGAGGTGTAAGAGGAGACGAAGAGGAGGAGAGGAGGAGGTGTAAGAGGAGATGAAGAGGAGGAGAGGAGGATGTGTAAGAGGAGATGAAGAGGAGGAGAGGAGGAGGTGTAAGAGGAGATGAAGAGGAGGAGAGAAGGATGTGTAAGAGGAGATGAAGAGGAGGAGAGGAGGAGGTGTAAGAGGAGATGAAGAGGAGGAGAGGAGGAGGTGTAAGAGGAGACGAAGAGGAGGAGGAGACGAAGAGGTGTAAGAGGAGACGAAGAGGAGGAGAGGAGGAGGTGTAAGAGGAGATGAAGAGGAGGAGGAGGAGACGAAGAGGAGGAGGTGTAAGAGGAGGAGACGAAGAGGAGGAGGAAGAGGAGACGAAGAGAAGGTGTAAGAAGAGACGAAGAGGAGGTGTAAGAGGAGACGATGACGAGGAGTAAGAGGAGACGAAGAGGAGGAGAGGAGGAGGTGTAAGAGGAGATGAAGAGGAGAGGAGGAGGTGTAAGAGGAGATGAAGAGGAGGAGAGGAGGAGGTGTAAGAGGAGATGAAGAGGAGGAGAGGAGGAGGTGTAAGAGGAGATGAAGAGGAGGAGAGGAGGAGGTGTAAGAGGAGATGAAGAGGAGGAGAGGAGGAGGTGTAAGAGGAGACGACGACGAGGAGTAAGAGGAGACGAAGAGGAGGAGTAAGTGGAGGAGGAGCAGGAGGAGTAAGTGGAGGAGGAGCAGGAGGAGCAAAGGAGGTGTAAGGGGAGGAAGAGGAGGTTAGAGGAGCAGGAGGAGGAGGAGGAGCAGAGAAGAAGGTTATAGGAGCAGAGGAGGAGCAGGAGGTGCAGAGGAGGAGCAGGAGGTGCAGAGGAGGAGCAGGAGGAGGCCTCACGTGTGCGTCCCTGTCCGTTGAGCTCCCCCCCTGGCCCCTCTGCGTACTGCGCCTCCACAGTGATGTTGTAGGGAGTGTCCGGGAGGAGGTTCAGCAGGAGAGCGTTATTCCTGTTCCCCGGGACCATCGCCTGGAACAGGAAAAAGAAATAAAACACTAATATAACACTAAATACAACACTGATACAACACTAATACAACATGAAATACTACACTAATACAGCACTAAATACAACACTAATATAACACTAAATACAACACTGATACAACACTAATACAACATGAAATACAACACTGATACAACACTAATACAACATGAAATACAACACTGATACAACACTAATACAACACTAAATACAACACTGATACAACACTAATACAACATGAAATACAACACTGATACAACACTAATACAACATGAAATACAACACTGATACAACACTAATATAACATGAAATACAACACTGATACAACACTAATACAACATGAAATACAACACTGATACAACACTAATACAACATGAAATACAACACTGATACAACACTAATATAACATGAAATACAACACTGATACAACACTAATACAACATAAAATACAACACTGATACAACACTAATACAACATGAAATACAACACTGATACAACACTAATATAACACTAAATACAACACTGATACAACACTAATACAACATGAAATACAACACTGATACAACACTAATATAACATGAAATACAAAACTAATACAACATGAAATACAACACTAATACAACACTAATACAACATGAAATACAACACTGATACAGCACTAATACAGCACTAATACAGCACTAAATACAACACTGATACAACACTAATACAACATGAAATACAACACTAATACAGCACTAAATACAACACTAATATAACACTAATACAACACTAATATAACACTAAATACAACCCTAATACAACATGAAATACAACACTGATACAACACTAATATAACATGAAATACAAAACTAATACAACATGAAATACAACACTAATACAGCACTAATACAGCACTAATACAGCACTAAATACAACACTGATACAACACTAATACAACATGAAATACAACACTAATACAGCACTAAATACAACACTAATATAACACTAAATACAACACTAATACAACACTAAATACAACACTAATATAACACTAAATACAACACTGATACAGCACTAAATACAACACTAATACAGCACTAAATACAACACTAATATAACACTAATACAACACTAATACAGCACTAAATACAACACTAATACAGCACTAAATATAACACTAATACAACATGATGAAGGGAGCGTCGAGCTGGTTAACTACTCTACCAGTACAATCAGAGGACCTCAACTTGAGCAAAAGAGAATTCTATGATGCTCTTTGCCTTAGATACCGCTGGACTCCAAAGTACCTACCAACAATGTGCGCCTGTGGTAAACGTTTTGATGTCGACCACGCCATGTCATGTATGAAAGGCGGTTTTATACACAGACGCCACGATGAAGTAAGAGATCTTTTTGCAGATTTACTCAACGATGTATGTCACGATGTTCAAATCGAGCCACAACTTGAAACGTTAACCGGCGAAGCTTTGCACAGTAGCGCCAACTCATCAGATGAAGCCAGGTTAGATGTCTGCGCAAGAGACTTCTGGATAAGGGGGCAACGAGCATTTTTTGATGTAAGGGTGTTCAACCCATTTGCTAAGAGCCACCTGAACCAGAAACTAGAAACAACATTCACCACTAACGAGAACGAAAAGAAACGGCAATATAACCAACGCGTCATTCAGATTGAACATGGTTCCTTCACGCCTCTAGTCTTCACCCCCTATGGAGGGAATGGAAGGGAAGCGGAACGTTTCATTAGCGAATTATCAATTAAAGTTTCAAGGAAAAAGGACCAAAATTACAGTACTGTCCTACACTGGCTAAGAGTCAAACTGTCACTCAATCTTACCAAATCAGCAGTATTAAGTCTGAGAGGATCGAGAACCATCAAGAAACTAAACAATGACTTTGAAAATGCGGACATAGTCAAAAACTATCGAATCAAATAATTTATTTCAACTTTGTAAATAGTAAATATTTTAACCCCTGGACAGGGTTTTAGAGGTTTTTGGGTTTTTTTTTTTTGTTTTGTTTTTTTTTGTTTTTACATTTATTTGTATATTATAGTTTTATCTATTGAGAGATATTGTTAATAAAGTATATTTTTAAAAATACAACACTAATACAGCACTAAATACAACACTAATACAACACTAATACAGCACTAAATACAACACTAAATACAACACTAAATACAACACTAAATACAACACTAATACAACACTAATACAGCACTAAATACAACACTAATACAACACTAATACAGCACTAAATACAACACTAATACAGCACTAAATACAACACTAATACAGCACTAAATACAACACTAATACAGCACTAAATACAACACTAATACAGCACTAAATACAACACTAATACAGCACTAAATACAACACTAATATAACACTAATACAACACTAATACAGCACTAAATACAACACTAATATAACACTAATACAACACTAATACAGCACTAAATACAACACTAATACAGCACTAAATACAACACTAATACAGCACTAAATACAACACTAAATATAACACTAATACAACACTAATACAGCACTAAATACAACACTAATACAGCACTAAATACAACACTAATACAGCACTAAATACAACACTAATACAGCACTAAATACAACACTAAATACAACACTAATACAGCACTAAATACAACACTAATACAGCACTAAATACAACACTAATACAGCACTAAATACAACACTAAATACAACACTAAATACAACACTAATACAGCACTAAATACAACACTAATACAGCACTAAATACAACACTAATACAGCTCTAAATACAACACTAAATACAACACTAAATACAACACTAATACAGCACTAAATACAACACTAATACAGCACTAAATACAACACTAATACAGCACTAAATACAACACTAATACAGCACTAAATACAACACTAATACAGCACTAAATACAACACTAATACAGCACTAAATACAACACTAATACAGCACTAAATACAACACTAATACAGCACTAAATACAACACTAATACAGCACTAAATACAACACTAATACAGCACTAAATACAACACTAAATACAACACTAATACAGCACTAAATACAACACTAATACAACACTAATACAGCACTAAATACAACACTAATACAGCACTAAATACAACACTAAATACAACACTAATACAGCACTAAATACAACACTAATACAACACTAATACAGCACTAAATACAACACTAAATACAACACTAATACAGCACTAAATATAACACTAATACAACACTAAATACAACACTAATACAGCACTAAATACAACACTAAATACAACACTAATACAGCACTAAATACAACACTAATACAACACTAAATACAACACTAAATACAACACTAAATACAACACTAATACAGCACTAAATACAACACTAAATACAACACTAAATACAACACTAAATACAACACTAAATACAACACTAATACAGCACTAAATACAACACTAATACAACACTAAATACAACACTAATACAGCACTAAATACAACACTAATACAGCACTAAATACAACACTAAATACAACACTAAATACAACACTAAATACAACACTAATACAGCACTAAATACAACACTAATACAGCACTAAATACAACACTAAATACAACACTAAATACAACACTAAATACAACACTAAATACAACACTAAATACAACACTAATACAGCACTAAATACAACACTAAATACAACACTAATACAGCACTAAATACAACACTAATACAGCACTAAATACAACACTAAATACAACACTAAATACAACACTAAATACAACACTAAATACAACACTAATACAGCACTAAATACAACACTAAATACAACACTAAATACAACACTAAATACAACACTAAATACAACACTAAATACAACACTAATACAGCACTAAATACAACACTAATACAGCACTAAATACAACACTAATACAGCACTAAATATAACACTAATACAACACTAAATACAACACTAATACAGCACTAAATACAACACTAAATACAACACTAAATACAACACTAAATACAACACTAAATACAACACTAATACAGCACTAAATACAACACTAAATACAACACTAATACAGCACTAAATACAACACTAATACAACACTAATACAGCACTAAATACAACACTAAATACAACACTAAATACAACACTAATACAGCACTAAATACAACACTAATACAGCACTAAATACAACACTAAATACAACACTAAATACAACACTAAATACAACACTAAATACAACACTAATACAGCACTAAATACAACACTAAATACAACACTAATACAGCACTAATACAGCACTAAATACAACACTAATACAGCACTAAATACAACACTAATACAACACTAATACAGCACTAAATACAACACTAATACAGCACTAAATACAACACTAAATACAACACTAAATACAACACTAATACAGCACTAAATACAACACTAAATACAACACTAATACAGCACTAAATACAACACTAAATACAACACTAATACAGCACTAAATACAACACTAATACAGCACTAAATACAACACTAAATACAACACTAAATACAACACTAAATACAACACTAAATACAACACTAATACAACACTAATACAGCACTAAATACAACACTAATACAGCACTAAATACAACACTAATACAGCACTAAATACAACACTAAATACAACACTAAATACAACACTAATACAGCACTAAATACAACACTAAATACAACACTAATACAGCACTAAATACAACACTAAATACAACACTAATACAGCACTAAATACAACACTAATACAGCACTAAATACAACACTAATACAGCACTAAATACAACACTAATACAGCACTAAATACAACACTAATACAGCACTAAATACAACACTAATACAGCACTAAATACAACACTAATACAGCACTAAATACAACACTAATACAGCACTAAATACAACACTAAATACAACACTAATACAACACTAAATACAACACTAATACAGCACTAATACAGCACTAAATACAACACTAATACAGCACTAAATACAACACTAATACAACACTAATACAGCACTAAATACAACACTAATACAGCACTAAATACAACACTAATACAGCACTAAATACAACACTAATACAGCACTAAATACAACACTAATACAGCACTAAATACAACACTAAATACAACACTAAATACAACACTAATACAGCACTAAATACAACACTAATACAGCACTAAATACAACACTAAATACAACACTAAATACAACACTAAATACAACACTAATACAGCACTAAATACAACACTAAATACAACACTAAATACAACACTAATACAGCACTAAATACAACACTAATACAACACTAATACAGCACTAAATACAACACTAAATACAACACTAAATACAACACTAAATACAACACTAAATACAACACTAATACAGCACTAAATACAACACTAAATACAACACTAATACAGCACTAAATACAACACTAATACAGCACTAAATACAACACTAATACAGCACTAAATACAACACTAAATACAACACTAATACAGCACTAAATACAACACTAAATACAACACTAATACAGCACTAAATACAACACTAAATACAACACTAAATACAACACTAAATACAACACTAATACAGCACTAAATACAACACTAATACAGCACTAAATACAACACTAAATACAACACTAAATACAACACTAATACAGCACTAAATACAACACTAATACAGCACTAAATACAACACTAAATACAACACTAATACAGCACTAAATACAACACTAATACAGCACTAAATACAACACTAATACAGCACTAAATACAACACTAATACAGCACTAAATACAACACTAAATACAACACTAAATACAACACTAAATACAACACTAAATACAACACTAAATACAACACTAAATACAACACTAAATACAACACTAATACAGCACTAAATACAACACTAATACAGCACTAAATACAACACTAATACAACACTAATACAGCACTAAATACAACACTAATACAGCACTAAATACAACACTAATACAGCACTAAATACAACACTAAATACAACACTAAATACAACACTAAATACAACACTAATACAGCACTAAATACAACACTAAATACAACACTAATACAGCACTAAATACAACACTAAATACAACACTAATACAGCACTAAATACAACACTAATACAGCACTAAATACAACACTAATACAGCACTAAATACAACACTAATACAGCACTAAATACAACACTAAATACAGCACTAAATACAACACTAATACAGCACTAAATACAACACTAAATACAACACTAAATACAACACTAAATACAACACTAAATACAACACTAAACACAACACTAAACACAACACTAAACACAACACTAAACACAACACTAAACACAACACTAAACACAACACTAAACACAACACTAAATACAACACTAAATACAACACTAAATACAACACTAAACACAACACTAAATACAACACTAAACACAACACTAAACACAACACTAAACACAACACTAAATACAACACTAAATACAACACTAAATACAACACTAAATACAACACTAAATACAACACTAAATACAACACTAAATACAACACTAAATACAACACTAAATACAACACTAAATACAACACTAATACAGCACTAAATACAACACTAATACAGCACTAAATACAACACTAAATACAACACTAATACAGCACTAAATACAACACTAATACAGCACTAAATACAACACTAATATAACACTAATACAACACTAAATACAACACTAATACAGCACTAAATATAACACTAATACAACACTAATACAGCACTAAATACAACACTAATACAACACTAATACAACACTAAATACAACACTAATACAGCACTAAATACAACACTAATACAGCACTAAATACAACACTAATACAGCACTAAATACAACACTAATACAGCACTAAATACAACACTAAATACAACACTAATACAGCACTAATACAGCACTAAATACAACACTAATACAGCACTAAATACAACACTAATACAACACTAATACAGCACTAAATACAACACTAATACAGCACTAAATACAACACTAATACAACACTAATACAGCACTAAATACAACACTAATACAGCACTAAATACAACACTAAATACAACACTAATACAGCACTAATACAGCACTAAATACAACACTAATACAGCACTAAATACAACACTAATACAACACTAATACAACACTAATACAGCACTAAATACAACACTAAATACAACACTAAATACAACACTAAATACAACACTAATACAGCACTAAATACAACACTAAATACAACACTAATACAGCACTAAATACAACACTAAATACAGCACTAAATACAACACTAATACAACACTAATACAACACTAAATACAACACTAATACAACACTAAATACAACACTAATACAGCACTAAATACAACACTAAATACAACACTAATACAACACTAATACAGCACTAAATACAACACTAATACAGCACTAAATACAACACTAATACAACACTAAATAGACACTAAATACAACACTAAATACAACACTAAATACAACACTAATACAGCACTAATACAGCACTAAATACAACACTAATACAACACTAAATACAACACTAATACAACACTAAATACAACACTAATACAACACTAAATACAACACTAATACAGCACTAAATACAACACTAATACAACACTAAATACAACACTAATACAGCACTAAATACAACACTAATACAGCACTAAATACAACACTAATACAGCACTAAATACAACACTAATACAGCACTAAATACAACACTAATACAGCACTAAATACAACACTAATACAGCACTAAATACAACACTAATACAACACTAAATACAACACTAAATACAACACTAATACAGCACTAAATACAACACTAATACAACACTAAATACAACACTAATACAGCACTAAATACAACACTAATACAGCACTAAATACAACACTAATACAGCACTAAATACAACACTAATACAGCACTAAATACAACACTAATACAGCACTAAATACAACACTAATACAGCACTAAATACAACACTAATACAACACTAATACAGCACTAAATACAACACTAATACAGCACTAAATACAACACTAATACAGCACTAAATACAACACTAATACAGCACTAAATACAACACTAATACAGCACTAAATACAACACTAATACAGCACTAAATACAACACGACAGCAACGTCTGGAAAAGTCTTTTTACAAAATAAAAGAAATAATTACAAAACAAAAACAGGTAACAGAATATGACGTCACATCTGCTCCAGGGCTTTGTAGTCGCAGAGTTTGTTCTGTTTGGAAAGGAACGATTTCATGGAGTTTGGATAAAAAGAAAGAAAGAAAAGAAAAGAAAACGATTATACCAGGACTAAACCGGTTTGTTTATTTCAGATATTCTGCATTGACTGTCTGTGCACAGATGTTTTGTTGGAATCCACCTCGCGGGTGATCGAACAGGAAGCTTCGAGAGCTCGTTGCCCCTCAGCAGGTCACAGATTTCTCCTCACGCACAGAGACAATTTACTCGCTCGCAGTTCAAATCCAAGGGCGCAGATTTGCATCGGTGCGGACGTGTCCCGACCCATATTCCCTGCTCACACGTGTATACAGATGTACACATGTCGCGTGATGTAAATAAGAACTATTTTTATCTTTATGTTTTATGTTATTGTATTTATCTCATCTTATTTTTTGGAATTAAGCGTTAAACGTTAAGTTCTTAATTGTCTTTTCATCCTTTTGCACTGGTGCTTAACTTTTACACTTGATATTCTGATTCTAACTCCATGTTCTTGGTCGGTTGCATCTGTAATGTAGGAAATTTCCCCTCGGGGATGAATAAAAGTTCATCCCGGAGATTCTGAGATTCTAAGATTCTAATGTGGGGAAGGAAAAAAAAACTATCAATTTATTCCGATATTTTTCCAAACTACAGTATTAATTTAACCCGAGTTCACATTTTGTTTCTTAGACGTTCTGAGCTGTGTTCAGTGATGTGAAAACAGGGTCATGCTGCTGTTCAGTGGCCACAAGTGCCTCCGCTGTTCGCCCTGTTTCATTTCTCTCCAGCGGCCGCGATGTAGTGAAACCCGCTGATAAATTAGGCAAAACAATCATGCTACCACCCAAAAAACAAACAAACAAGGGGATATAAGAAGTTATTTCACCACTGAGGGAGTAAATCGTGCCCACAACAGGTTGATATTATTGAGCTGTAACACAATGCAAACCTATTAACTGCCAACGTGTTATAATCCAGCCCCTGCCAAAGCTGAGACCAAACCAACGCCATCGTTAATATCTACGAGTGATACAACACGCCCCAGTGCATGTTTTATCCTGCGTGTGTGTTTTATGGGACGATTCTGACGCCGTATCGGACCTCAGAGCGCGAAGGAGCGACGGGAACAACCAGGTCTGAGATGTACGTTTGGTCCAGTCCGTGAAACGCTTTAAAAACAAACAAGAACATTTTAAAATCGACTCTAAACTGAACGGACATGGACGACCCCACAGACGAGGCGCACTCAGGACGAACAGAATCACTTTATTTATCCTGAGGGACCCTAAAAGTAAAAATAACAGGAGAAAAGTAAAGTCTCAGAGCAGCTCGGGTCGGGTGGTCAGGGCAGTGTGAGGAGAGGAAAAGCTCAAAAGTGTCGCTCCTCTGTGTCCTGCAGCGTCACAGCGGCCTCCAGGGGGCGCCACGAGACCTGTGCACGCACAGAAAGCCTCTGCTCACTCTCCGCTCGTGTGTCTGTGTCGTGATGGGGCGAGACGTTTCCTCTGGATCGTCTTCTGACAGATTTGGAAAGCCTGAAGCGCTGGAGAGCTCCTGTCACTGCTCATCACGTCAGACTCACACAAAACTGATCTGACCGAGGCTTTCTGCACAGTCACACTTTTGGATTCCTGTTCCTGCGTTTGCAGCTCTGGTGTTTTCTGTTTCGTTTGTTTCTGTTCAGAACCATCAGATGTTTCACGTGTTTTTGTAAAGAAGCATCTGAATCTGATCAGGGTAAAAATACATTTGTTAAATCAGCCTCTCTGTAGCTCTGACCTCAGACACTGTGGAGCGTTCTGTTCTAATTGTGACATGTAAAGTCACAATATTGATCGAAAACGACTTAATGAAAGAAACGAGCGCTCTGACGTAACGGAAACGCTGTCAAATCCAAACTGTGGAACATCTCAGACAGATTTAACTGTGAACAAACCTCTGCCCAAGAAGTTACACGTCTGCCACGTAAAAGTCATTTATAGTTAATTCTGCTTTAAAAAGTCCAAGTAAACACTTCATTCTTAACCCTTTAACGCCTGAATTTATATAAATGTATATAAACAATTGCTTTTTGTGTGTTTTTGCTTTTAAGTAGATGGTAAATTAAGATGAGATCATTAATTTGATTACTGCTAAAAAATTAATAGAAATTTGTTATTTGTTTATGTTGCGACAACTAGAAACAAGAGCTCGCCAAAAGTTCCGAGGAAGGTTCTGCATCTGCCCGAGCTGTCGGTTTATATCTTCATCCAAACGTTTGCTGCATATTTGTGACACTCGGCGTTAAGTTAAGTTAAGGTTAATGAAAACGATTCTTGGGAATTAAACTTAATCCTGAAGTCAGTGGGTTTGTTCTGATTTTAAAGCCGAATTAATTTCTTCCTGGATCCTGTAAACGTTTCTTCTTCTTCAAAATAATCCCGGTGGTTGGTGCTCGTTGGCTCGTCCTTCGATCCGGCTCCTCCAGTCGTCTCTTGGGACTTTCCTCCACGTCTCTTTGGATTTGTGAGCGGGATGTGGGAGTGGGCTGAGGTGTGGCAGCCTCAGACTCAGTTTGTCTTCTTCCTCCTTCTCCCACACTCTTCCCTTATCCTCCTCAGCTCACAGACGGAAAGCGTGAGGAGAGAATTCTCCAGCTGCTGCTTCATTATCATCGGAACCACTGCGGAAAAAGTTCTGATCGTGTTTGTGTCGGCGGCGAAACGACAAACCGAGATGACAGAAAAGCCGGGAGCAGCTGAAGTGTGGGTTTTCTTCCCAAAGACGGAAATACGTTTGTGTCGCTGTCCGATCAGAACCTTCCTGATATTGAGCAGAATTAAATAGCTGATTAAAAAGCTGATTTAACAAGTTTTCCATGTAAATCTCAAGCTGGAATTATCATTTCCATGTGACCTCGAAGCAGAATATTTTAATTCCGAGCTATTTTGGACGCACTTCCACAGCTCCCCAAAGAAAACCACAGACAGGAAAAGTCTAATCCTGTTTTATTTTATGATTAGACTCTCCACACCTGCGCCCCCTCCTCTCCCGCAGTCTGGAGCCTAAATCCGGTCTTCTTTACGGTCTTTGGTCCGGATCCTGGTCTCTGGACCGCAGATGTGAACTTTAAAACCATAATTCCTCTGATTCTGTGGAACTTGGATGTTTATCCTGCTCAGCCTCTAATTATCACAGCGGCGACGCTTAAAGAGACTGAGCTGAAGTCACCGCATACCTCCACCCAAACATCACCGCAACGTGTGTGCCAGATGCCCTCCCGCACGCCTGTGTGTGCCAGATGCCCTCCCGCACGCCTGTGTGTGCCAGATGCCCTCCCGCCCTCCTGCGCTGAGATTTTATATTTTATTCCTTATTTTTCCCTTTTATTTTGACTTCTACACACACATTTATATAATTCTGCCTTATTTTACACCTGTTTCTTGCTCTTTTTGCTGCTTATTTAGAATTTATTTAGATTTTTCTCTCTTCATTTCCCTTGTGGATCAGTGAAGTTTGTCTAAGTCCTCCCGTCCTTGTCACTACAGAGAAAAAACATTTGTCTTGTGGATTTACTTTAAAAACACCAGATTCCTGACTCAACATTTTGAGGAACACAGAGAAATATTGAAACCAGTCGAGTCGCGGTGAATCTGCTGAAGATGAAGAGGGAAACATAACGAGCTGGAGCGTCCACAAAGGCTCAGACGTAAACGGGACACGGACGTCAGCGAGGTGCGATTATCTCCGCGTTACGCTAACTGTGACTGTCCTGATGAAGGAATGAAGAGCGAATGTCCGAACGTCCGCGGAGCCAAATGGATTTTCTGCTCCGAAAACCGAAGCGGCGGTTCAAAGCGCCGCTCGGCCGCCCAGTCCGATTGGAACGTCGGGCAGAGCTGTCAGCCATAAACTTTAAACCGCAATATGGAGAAGATCACGGAGACGCTCGGCACCGCAGAGGCAAATCACACAGATCAATATGGACAAAGAGAACAGCCCGTGTGGCTCCAAACCCAAACAGCCTGAATCGTATCTGCGTTTGGACTCCGTCGTCGAGCTGCTGGAATAAACAACTCCCCGATTAACACGGCAGAGACGCTCGTGCACTTTCCACACTCAAACTGACCCTGTAGTTTTGGGCGGTATCCGAATTTCTATCTGGTTAAACCGTCTCAGCGTTTTATCGAGGTTTACGGTTTTACTGTGACTAATTCAGAATTATTTAGTAGCTGCACCTAAACCGTTCAGAAACAGAGTCGCAGCTTTAGATTTGAAGATGAGGCAGAAGTTCTGATCAAACCAAACTTTGCAGCGCGTTCGATCGCATCAGCATCAGAGCACGAGCTGTTTTTATCAGCGCTTATACTGTATGCAAATGAGCTGTATGCAAATGAGCCGTGAGGTTTGAAGTTTGGTTTGTGTAAAACGTAAACAAATGTGCCAAAGCTGCATTAAACACATTATTCCTCAGAGTCTAGAATGAGGAGGAAATGTAGAGCGGTGCAGAGGACCAATCACAGCCCTTATGTCTGCGGCGTTTTGAGGCGTCGTTAGAAAGTTCGGGAGGTGCAGGTCGGACGCTGTGCGCAGGAGCCGCACGTCCACACAAACACGTTTGGATCAGAACCATAAATTGTTCTTCACCGTCTCCTCCGTGAAAGTCTGACTTCGCCCTCGGGAACTTTCTCCTCTTCAGCCTCGTCCCCTCTCGACTCTCGGCTTCAGTAAAACGTCTCCATCACAAACTTTTGGGCTCAGCGTCGCACACGAAGCGTCGGTCGGGTTTTTTTCTTCTTCCTTTTTTGTTTTAACCATTTGCTGCTCTTTGGTGGTAGCCGATGTCGTTTCTAATCTCATTTATTTGTGAGTGAGTTATATTTTTTGAAAAACGCTAAAAAATACATTCCTGAGCCATTTTCTTTCAACAACTTTCAGTTTCTCTTCTTCTTCACTGTCAATAGTCGATCTTCACTTGTTGCTTCTGGAGTCGGCGATCGAGTCTTTTGGGCTTTGGTGCAGTGGGAAATCAGCAGAGGGAAGTGTGAGGTGCTTATAAAGTTGTTTTCTAACGTTTCCAGACACTAATGAGTGAACCAGGCAGAGCGTTTGGTTTGTTAGACTCGTGGCTGTTGTCAGATGGGTTAAAGTGGAGTTAAGCCTCTTCAGTTTTACGTGGAAGTTCAGAACTTGCCCCCATCACTACACTAGTTTGTTGCCTTGACAGACTCACTGCCACAGTGAGATCTCCACCGAGGAAACACTGATCTGTGCCGTTTTTTGGCTTCTGACAGAATTCCACCTCCTCTAGAAACGGACTTTAGCTTCAGACGGGCCGGAGTTCAACTTTAAAGCTGCATTGTTTCACTGAGCCTCCTGTGATTGAATAAATGTAAAGTAGAGCTGTTTAATGTCACACTGTGGAACATTCCAGAAAGAGAAAGTACATCTCCATAAAAATAATAGATATAGATGAGGGACCCCAGCCAAAGAGTGACACCTTTACACGTGTGAATGAAACAAAACACAGCTCCAGGCATGTTTGTGACGAGGAAACGGCATTAGAACACAGATCAGTGTGATATTTGAAACTTTTTAAACTTGCACTCACAAACTCGGTGATGGGGTCTCCGGTGAGCGGGGCGTAGCTGATTTTGTACTGCCTCACGGGGCCCTCGGCGTGGTCCCAGCCCACCGTCAGAGAGCTCGTGGTCGCCTCGAGGACTCTGAGGTTCCTGGGTCCGCCCCTGGGGGCTGCAGAGAGACCGGGTCTGAACCAGGACCTAAACCAGGACTAAAGCAGCTCTAAACCAGGACTAAAGCAGGTCTAAACCAGGACTAAACCAGGTCAAAATCAGGACGAAAACAGGCCCTAAACGAAGACTAAAACAGGTCTAAACCAGGACTAAAACAGGTCTAAACCAGGACTAAAACAAGTCTAAACCAGGATTAAAGCAGGTCTAAACCAGGACTAAAACAGGTCTAAACCAGGACTAAAGCAGGTCTAAACCAGGACTAAAGCAGCTCTAAACCAGGACTAAAGCAGCTCTAAACCAGAACTAAACCAGGACTAAAGCAGCTCTAAACCAGAACTAAACCAGAACTAAAGCAGCTCTAAACCAGGACTAAACCAGAACTAAAGCAGCTCTAAACCAGGACTAAACCAGGTCAAAATCAGGACGAAAACAGGCCCTAAACGAGGACTAAAGCAGGTCTAAACCAGGACTAAAGCGGGTCTAAACCAGGACTAAAACAAGTCTAAACCAGGACTAAAGCAGGTCTAAACCAGGACTAAAACAGGTCTAAACCAGGACTAAAGCAGGTCTAAACCAGGACTAAAGCAGGTCTAAACCAGGTCTAAACCAGGACTAGGGCAGGTCTAAACCAGGACTAAAGCAGGTCCAAACCAGGACTAAACCAGGACTAGAGCAGGTCTAAACCAGGACTAGAGCAGGTCTAAACCAGGACTAAAGCAGGTCTAAACCAGGTCTAAACCAGGACTAGAGCAGGTCTAAACCAGGACTAAAGCAGGTCTAAACCAGGTCTAAACCAGGACTAGAACAGGTCTAAACCAGGGCTAGAGCAGGTCTAAACCAGGTCTAAACCAGGACTAGAGCAGGTCTAAACCAGGACTAGAGCAGGTCCAAACCAGGACTAAACCAGGACTAGAGCAGGTCTAAACCAGGACTAGAGCAGGTCCAAACCAGGACTAAACCAGGACTAGAGCAGGTCTTACTAGTCCTCCCCTTGCCCGGGGCGTCCTGTCCGGCTCCGTCGGCGTACAGCGCTGTCACGGTGACGTCGTACGGTGTGTCGGGGATCAGATTGTCCAAAAAGGCGTTGTGAGTGTTTCCAGGAACCAGCACCTGAAAAGACAAACGGAGCTTCAGCCTGAGTCGGGAAGAACCGGAGCTCCTCGTCACTTTAGGCCACGTTCTGACGCTGCGACCTGCTCAAAAACACTGTAATACTCTACATCTGCAAAGCTCTAAATGCTCTGCTCCACCTTGTGATGTCAGAATCTGTCTTGGAGCCCAATGGAGCGATGGGGCCGCCGGGCAGGGCCGTATTAAGCCAGTGTGGAGCCCCTGGACACTATACTTGACCCCCTTCATACACCCACACAGACCTTACCCTGTCCTCCTGTCAAAACCAGTCCACATACACAAGGGCATTTCTCATATGTCATTTACTAACTACATGAGCCCAGCACAAAAGCCAAAAATAACTCGCAGCATCCAACTATGGTCCTGTCATCTTGATTTGCTCATTATCCTTATTGTTGTTATGAACTTAGTGTTAATGATGAGTTGTGTACGGCCGTTTAACGTTTTCAAGTGAATAACATACAACTGTCCATAAACAGGCTGTAAATTGTTGGGGCCCCTGGGCCTCGTGCCTCTGGCCCATGTGGATAATCCGGCCCTGTCGCCGGGTGGTGGGCGACCAATCACAGCTCAGCACTGAGGTTTGTGCGGAGGCCAAAGGTGAAGCGCCCAAACAAACCAAACATGGAGAATATCTTTGTTTTACCTTTTGCTCAGTTTAAATCGTCAGAAATGATCTGCTGCACTGAGGAGTGAAGCAGCTTCAGTGACGCTGACACAAGAAATGTGACTTTAAAACAAGTCCAGGACTGAAATGACCCAAATGATTCTAGTGAAGATGCACGAGGTTTAAAAACACAGTGGGGCACCTCCTGCATGAACACTTAATGACATCACAAGGTGAACAGTTTGAGAAGACATAAATGTGCAGAGTTTATGTGTTAAACATGTGTGAATGAAATAAAAAGTGCCTGTTTGTGATGAGGAAAGTACACGAGCACTTTAGAGATTAAAATAGTGCGAATGTTTTTGAAATGACGTCGTGTGAATCATGAACTTCTCTAATGCAAAATGAAAACTGCAGCTGAGCCAATCACACGAGCCCGTTCCTCCTGTGACCAATCAGACGCCTCCACAGGTTTGACACCTGCGGTGAGCGGAGCAGGATAATTACAGCAAAAACATCTGCTCGCACAAACAAACAGATAAACAGACAGATGTGGGCCCCGGGGCCCTGGGAGGAGATGTGCTGAGGTACGAAACACAAACACGATAAAAAACACATGAGATCTACGACTAAAGAAACTCCACTGAGGAATTACACTGATACGAGGAGGCAGGAAAAGGAACCAAAGTACTTCAGTTTAACACGGAAAATCACAGGAGATTTCAGCAGGAGTTTTTCTTTCACACTTAGTGCATATGGACCATTTGATTTATGGTGTCAAATATGTAACGTATGTGTGAACGTGCAGCTTTCTGGGATTTGAAACTGTGAAAATAAATAAATTGAACTGAAATTTTAAAAAAATTTAATTGAGTAGCAGCAGCAGTAGAGTTAGTAGTAGAGTTAGTAGTAGTAGTAGTTGTCGAGTTAGTAGTAGTAGTAGTAGTAGTAGCAGTAGTAGCAGTAGTAGTAGTAGCAGTAGTAGTAGTAGTAGTAGTAGTAGCAGTAGTAGTAGTAGTAGTAGTAGTAGTAGAGTTAGTAGTAGAGTTAGTAGTAGTAGTAGTTGTCGAGTTAGTAGTAGTAGTAGTAGTAGTAGTAGCAGTAGTAGTAGTAGCAGTAGTAGTAGTAGTAGTAGTAGCAGTAGTAGTAGTAGTAGTAGTATAGTAGTAGTAGTAGTAGTATAGTAGTAGTAGTAGTAGTAGTAGTAGTAGTAGCAGTAGTAGTAGTAGTAGTAGTAGTAGTAGTAGTAGTAGTATAGTAGTAGTAGTAGTAGTATAGTAGTAGTAGTAGTAGTAGTAGTAGTAGTAGTAGTAGTAGTAGTAGTAGTAGTAGTAGCAGTAGTAGTAGTACTCACAGAGCTGGTGCGTCCCTCTGCTGTACGATACGTCACTCTGTATTGCTGCACTTGTCCAGTCGCTGGTTCCCAGCGAACGTTCAGAGACGACGGGGTCGGATTATAGACCTTTATACTCCGAGGAGGCGTCCTGGGGACTGAGGAGAGACCAGGACTGAACCAGGACTGAACCAGGACTGAACCAGGACTGAACCAGGACTGAACCAGGACTGAACCAGGACTGAACCAGGACTGAACCAGGACTGAACCAGGACTGAACCAGGGCTGAACCAGGACTGAACCAGGGCTGAACCAGGACTGAACCAGGACTGAACCAGGACTGAACCAGGACTGAACCAGGACTGAACCAGGACTGAACCAGGGCTGAACCAGGACTGAACCAGGACTGAACCAGGACTGAGCCAGGACTGAGCCAGGACTGAACCAGGACTGAACCAGGACTGAACCAGGACTGAACCAGGGCTGAACCAGGGCTGAACCAGGACTGAACCAGGACTGAACCAGGACTGAACCAGGGCTCGAAAAACTAAATTTGCTTCATTTTGACTCTTTGATTTTATTGACCTTTTTGGTCTTTTGGTTAAACGTTCTTTAGAGGTCACCTTATCCACAGTTTCAGTCTGATTTTAGACCTGGTTTAGGCTGATTTAGACCTCATAAAGTCCTGGTTTAGATCTGCTGGAACTCGAAAAGCCAAATATTATCGGTGGTACTTGGAGTGAAGTTTGACCAACACTGCCTTTAGTGATTTGAGATGATTTTATATTATATTTTACAAACATCAATCTCTAATGTTTTTAGTGTTTTTAATTCATATTTTGGACATACGTGTCTTGCCCTCTCATGTTTTTAGTGTTTTTAGATGCTTTATTCCACATACGTGTCTTGCCCTCTCATGTTTTTAGATGTTATATTCCACATACGTGTCTTGCCCTCTCATGTTTTTAGTGTTTTTAGATGTTTTATTCCACATACGTGTCTTGCCCTCTCATGTTTTTAGTGTTTTTAGATGTTTTATTCCACATACGTGTCTTGCCCTCTCATGTTTTTAGTGTTTTTAGATGTTTTATTCCACATACGTGTCTTGCCCTCTCATGTTTTTAGATGTTATATTCCACATACGTGTCTTGCCCTCTCATGTTTTTAGTGTTTTTAGATGTTTTATTCCACATACGTGTCTTGCCCTTCTCCTTCTGCTTCAGTCCTTCTCCTTCAGGATACACGGGGGCCACAGTCACGGTGTAAACGGTGTTGGACAGAAGGTTCCTCAGGACGGTGCTGCTGCTGCCTCCAGAGACATGCTCCTGTTTCACAGCAAAAACACATTTGGTTCTTTCATTTGAGCCGTTTTGCCGAGTTTAGATTCAGTAAACAGCTTCTTGTACGAGCGGTGAAACGTCTTTACTCTTTTAAAACGGTCCCAGAACGTTCTCATCCTGAATCTGAAGTCACACTGTACCTGTTTTTGTCATGACATACAGTATCACCCCGACCCACACTGACCATGTCCTCGGCTCCTCCCGTCTGCGGCACATAGTAGATCCGGTACTGCCGCACGTTTCCTTCGGCGGGTTCCCACCGCACGTTCAGGGAGCTCGTGGTCGGGTCGGTCACCTGCAGGTTCTTCACGCCCCCGAGAGGCTCTGCAGGGAAGAGCACAGGCGGTTTTACATCTCCACGTTTAAACTGAACTTAAAGAGCAGGTTTTACACTTCTCTGGGGAGGCACCGAATATTCTGCAACCAAATATATCCGGCTGAATATTGCAAAAAAAAGCTTTCGGTGGGAGTCGGGGCTGAACAGAGGCGTCGGCAGTTTTGGTTCGCTGCCGGTGGATAATTTAACGATTGGATTTTATTTCCTATGAGGAGGACTCAAACACAGATTGAGTAATAATGTGTTTTCTTTCTGCTTTTCACACATTTGTTTATGTTTTACAGAAACAAAACTTAAACCACATGCACACACTATAAGCGCTGAAAAAACATCTAATGCAGCTTCTGTCGGACTAAAGGAGAGACTGGGCAGAGGGAGAACCGTAGACTGTATAAAAGAAGTGGACTCAGTGAGCGTGACGTCACCCACAGCGTTTAGCGCCGCTCAAATGAGGCTCGCGATGCTAACGGCTACAGGGGCAAATCTGTGTCAATATGTTATGAATAGGGTTTATTTGACGGACAAAATAGCGAAAAAATAATAATTCAGGATCATGTAGAGTGGGTTGGTACGAACATTTTAAGACCAAAATGACGAGGCTCACAGCAACAGGTACAGAGAGAGGAGCGATCAGATCCCAGTGTAAGCCAATGGGAAAAAGAGAGAGAAGGAGCCGGAAGAGCCTCCTGGAGCACTTCCTGTTTGGCACGCGGCGGCTAACCGGTTAGCTTAGTCCACTCGTATATACGTCTCTGGGGAGGACAGAGGAATCAGTGGAACATGTGTGACAGAGGATGTGGTGTTGGAGCTGGTTCATGTTAAACTTTTCAGAGATCAAACGTCTGCAGCAGCACAGAGCCTGTATATGAATGGACAGATATTCTCCGTAGCGTTTCATAAATGCAGCACACTCCAGTCTTTTGCCCAGAGTGACAGGTAAAAATGATCTGCAGAGTTCTCCTCATTTTAGAGTCAAAGGGTTTTCTGTGGCTCCGGGTGTTTTCTTTTCTGTGGGAGACGCTCCAAACGGCTCTTTGAGGATTTAAGGTCACCGACCCCCTGACTCACTTTAAAGGCTCCTGGCATATTTAAAGAATATTAAATAAACATTCACTTTCTTTTAAAAACAAGTCGTAAAGTTTATTCTAGGCTTCTTACGCAATATTAAAAAATAGTGAAAAACTTAACAACCGCATGTGATGTTCGGGTTCAGTATTCGGCGTTTAGTTTGGTTTCGGTTTCAGTTTTGGTCACGAATTTTCATTCCGGTGCATCAGTATTAACTAAATCACATGTTCAGATCCCCATGTTCCTTTTAGTGATTTTAAAATGCTGTATTCATCCAAAGTTAGTTTAGTTTCTGATGTGAGTTTACTTTCGTTTCTGACGCTCTGAGATTTGTACATTCATTAATTGTCAGATTTTCAAAACTCTAAACTGGGACAGACTCGGGATGGTCGGTACAAAATAAAACTGCGTACAGAGCGTGTGAGACTGTGCGTTCTCGTGTCGGCCGTGATCTGAGGAACTTCTGTCACTGCATTTTTTTGCTTTATGGTCATTCGCAAACATGGATTTCTGTATTTTGGCGAAACAAATGACAGTTTATGCTCCTATTTACTGTTGGCGGGGTTTAGATTACCGTATATTTCGGACTATAAGTCGCACTTTTTTCATGGTTTGGGTGTTTCCTGCGACTTATCCTCAGGTGCGACTTATATATGAAATATTTCAGTTCATCTAAATGTAAATGTAACGAGGTGCAAACCCGAGGCACCGACTGAATATATTAAAAGTCCTTTATGCATCGAAGGAGCCGACGTGTTTCCTCCAGCGAGATATAATTTCACATGTTGGTGATTTTCACACCGAGCCACAGGGGGCGCTCTAGGCTTGTACCAGTATCTGCTCCACCTCAGGCTCCTCCTCCTGCTCCACTGTCACTTCTGTCACCACCTGCAGCACCTCACAGCTGTTTTCTTACTTAAATCCAGATGGAGACTTTTTTTTTGTCCAGTGAATCTGGTCCTTTAGTGCGACAGAAGCTTCTGCATCAGCACCAGCTGTTTTTTCACTATCTGCAAATGAGCCACGAGGAAACGTGTGAAGAGCGGAGGAAGAGAGGAACAATCGAGCAGCAGAAAGAAAGTTTGGAGTGAGAGAAACTTGTGTTTGATGGAGAAAAGTGGAGGAAACTCAAACTGAAATGAAGAAAACAAAAGTTCATCGCGGCTAAAAGCTGAATTTATCTGGAGCTGGTGGAGTTACTCAGAAGTGACACGAGGATGAAGAATTCAGTGGATTTAGTGATTTGGAGCGAGGTGGAGAGTTCGGTAAGATTATTCTGTTCTCTTGTTTCTGCTCTAGTTTTGTGAAGAACTGTTCATATGTGACGTGAACAAACCAGACACATGTTCAGCCTGTTCTGCTCTGGTCTGTTGGTGTTTCTATGACTCGACTTTAAGAGGAAATGTCTGTTCTTGGTCTCTGATTTCATAAAATACATTTCCCCCAATTTCCTTATAAATGTTTTTTTCTTCTTCATTACACATTTTTTGGACTTATAGTCTGAAAAATACGGTAGTCAAAAATTGTGATGGTCCTGTTTTAGTCCTGGTTTAGAGTTGATGTAGTCCTGGTTTAGTCTTAGTTTAGTTCAGGTTTAGATCAAATTGGTCAAAAATAGGGAAACCCGGGACATTTTTTGTATAAAACCGGGACAAATCAGAGGTTTTGGATAAATCTGACGCGACAGGGGACACAGGGCTCCAAACCGGGACTGTCCCGGGTAAACAGGGGCGTCTGGTCACACTATAGAGCAGAGGTGTCAAACTCATTTTGGTCCGGGGGCCGTATGCAGCCTACTTTGATCCCAAAAGGGCCGGATCAGAAAACTCAGTTCTCTCTTCAAGTTATTGTATTTTTCTCCGTGTCTCGTAGTGGTGTTTAAGATTATATTCCTCGAGCAACGCCACTTGTTCCAAACACACTGAGCACAGATTTCCCATTCACCTCTGTCAACAAATAAGAATTAGACTATTTTTCTTGGGAAATCCTGAACTCAGCATCTGCTTTTCTCATTTTTTGACATTTTGCTGATGAGGGTCACGGTCGACAGTCAAAACGATCGTCCTTTAAGAGCGTTTGGAAAGAGGAAAGTCTTCATTTGTGCTGCTCTGGTGGGAGTCGCAACGTACAGAAACGCCGGAGACGCTGCTGTGCTAAACGGGGCAGAAAATTAACAGAAAAATCTGAAAATTTTAAGTATTTTAATAGAAAAATCAGCCGAGGGCCAGATTAAAGGTCTTGGAGGGCCGGATCTGGCCCCCGGGCCGCATGTTTGACACATGTGCTATAGAGGAAGCAGATGAAACATGTGCGGCGGGGGAATAAACTCTGCCGTCTGACTAAAAGAATCACTCGTTTAACGTCTTCAAACTGAAGACAGACGGGCGGATTCTCAAACGGGAGCCGTGTTTGTGGAACGTCGGCCTCGTCTCCTCGTGTGACCCGCCGCGCACACGGGCACCAGTCTGTTTACTTTCTATAGAAAAAAGCCTCTGGAACATCTGATTCTGAACACGTGTAAAGGGCCGAGCGTGTGCGGCGGCCTCGTGTGACCCGCGTGTTTGTGGGGAGACGTGATCTGAACCAGAGTTTACGGCGTCCACTTCAAACGCTCGGGAGTCTGAGCGTCTCCCACAGCTCCTCAGACGCCCCGGAGAGACTCACACTCACATCAAACGTCCGTGAAACCTGATTCGCTCATAAATAACGCTCAGATCGGAATCATAAAAGTATTTAACCAAACATGTTTTTATCGCGGCGGATCTCATGCAAACAGACGGGATCACTCTGCTCTGTCTGAAATGTGGAAGTGTGTTTATGCCCCGACGCAGATCATGAGTGATGTGGGCAAAAGAACTAAACACAATGTGCAGAGCTGACGACATGTGAAGGAAACAAAACACAAACACAGTCCAGGATGTTTCTGACATTAGAACTGGAGATGCACCGATACGGCTTTTTCTGTCTCGATACCGATGTCAGTTAAGCGTTAAACATTAAGTTCTTAATTGGGTTTTCATCCTTTTGCACTGGTGCTTAACTTTTACACTTGATATTCTGATTCTAACTCCAGGTTCTCGGTCGGCTGCATCTGTAACGACGGAAATTTCCTCTCGGGGACGAATAAAAGTCTGATTCTGATTCTGAAGACTTTAATGTCTGTCAGTCCTCAATATCAACCGATACCAGGCAGAGAGTAACTGTAATTTATCCCCAGACAGAGGAAGCGTCTGGGGAGAGGGAAGCGTCTGGGGAGAGGGAGAGGACAGAGGAAGCGTCTGGGGAGAGGGAGGGCAGAGGAAGCGTCCGTGGAGGGGGAGGGCAGAGGAAGCGTCCGAGGAGGGGGAGGATAGAGGAAGCGTCCGGGGAAGGGGAGGACAGAGGAAGTGTCCGTGGAGGGGGAGGACAGAGGAAGTGTCCGTGGAGGGGGAGGACAGAGGAAGCGTCCGGGGAGGGGGAGGATAGAGGAAGCGTCCGGGGAGGGGGAGGACAGAGGAAGCGTCCGGGGAGGGCAGAGGAAGCGTCTGGGGAGGGGGAGGGCAGAGGAAGCGTCTGGGGAGGGGGAAGGCAGAGGAAGCATCCGGGGACGGGGAAGGCAGAGGAAGCGTCTGGGGCGGGGGAGGACAGAGGAAGCGTCCGTGGAGGGGGAAGGCACAGGAAGCGTCTGGGGAGGGGGAAGGCACAGGAAGCATCCGGGGAGGGGGACGGCAGAGGAAGCGTCCGGGGAGGGGGAGGACAGAGGAAGCGTCTGGGGAGGACAGAGGAAGCGTCTGGGGAGGGCAGAGGAAGCGTCTGGGGAGGGGGAGGATAGAGGAAGCGTCCGGGGAGGGGGACGGCAGAGGAAGCGTCTGGGGAGGGGGAGGACTCACTGGTGCGGCCCTTGTCGGAGGCGGGTCGTCCCTCCATGTCGGCGTACAGCGGAACCACAGTGACTCTGTACGGAGTGTCTGGACTCAGCTCCCGCAGAACCGACGACGTGGTGAGACCAGAAACAGTCGTCTGGAGCAAAACACCACAAAGATGAACAGATGAATGAACGAATGAACTCATTAATCACTGCATTTATTTCAAGACACCAAAAGCTCTTCAGATTCCTTCTTCATTCCCTCCAGACTCTGAGGTTAAAGTCCGAAGACCGAAAGAACGAGATCGCGGATACAAGCGGCCGAAATGAGTTTCCTTCGCAGAGTGGCCGGGCGCTCCCTTAGAGAGAGGGTGAGGAGCTCGGTCACACGGGAGGAGCTCGGAGTAGAGTCGCTGCTCCTCCACGTCGAGAGGAGCCAGCTGAGGTGGCTCGGGCATCTGGTCCGGATGCCTCCTGGACGCCTCCCTCGGGAGGTGTTCCAGGCATGTCCCACCGGTAGGAGGCCCCGGGGAAGACCCAGGACACGCTGGAGGGACTATGTCTCTCGGCCTGGGAACGCCTCGGGGTCCGTCCGGAGGAGCTGGAGGAAGTGGCTGGGGAGAAGGAAGCTTGGGAGCCCCTGCTTAGACTGCTGCCCCCGCGACCCGGCCCCGGATAAGCGGAAGAAGATGGATGGATGGATGGATGGTCTGAGGTTAAAGTGCCTCAGTCCGTCTCTCTCTCCACTTTCACTCTGGGCCGTGTGGGGGAAGTGTTTTGCCTCAGGACACAACAACAGTTTTTGCCCCTGACGCCCCTGAGGCCCCTGAGGCTCCTGAGGCTCCTGAGGCCCCTGAGGCTCCTGACGCCCCTGAGGCTCCTGAGGCTCCTGCTGGTCCCAGAGTCTCCACCTGAGTCCAGACCCGGACCTGGACCTGGACCTGCTGAGCTCCTGAGATCTGACGGGATCAGACTCATACATTCACACAGAAGATTATGAAAAGGGTCCAACAGGACCAGGACCAGGACCAAGACCAGGGACAGGACCAGGACCAGGACCAAGACCAGGGACAGGACCAGGACCAGGACCAGGACCAGGGACAGGACCAGGACCAGGGACAGGACCAGGACCAGGACCAGGACCAAGACCAGGGACAGGACCAGGACCAGGACCAGGACCAGGACCAGGGACAGGACCAGGACCAGGACCAGGACCAGGACCAGAGACAGGACCAGGACCAGGACCAGGACCAGGACCAGGACCAGGACCAGGGACAGGACCAGGACCAGGACCAGGACCAGAGACAGGACCAGGACCAGGACCAGGACCAGGGACAGGACCAGGACCAGGACCAGGACCAGAGACAGGACCAAGACCAGGACCAGGACCAGGACCAGGACCAGGACCAGGACCAGAGACAGGACCAGGACTAAAGTTTCACTAAAGTTTGACTAAAGTGGGTAAAGTTTGCTCATAAATGTTCGGTTCTTCTTAAATGTTCCTGTGACGAGTCCTCTGCTCCTGCTGTGACGCTGGGGCTCCTGCTGTTGCCAGATTGAACGTTTTTCCTCTAAATATTCCGGACTCTTTACGGTGCGTTTATCCGAGTTTTCACCCGGACACTAAAGAAATCTGGAACTACAGACTGAAGGTAAATCGAAGCTCAGGCCGTTCAGACTCCAGAAGAACTCAGTTCAACAGCAGAAATACAGAGAGTTCAATGAACACATTCAGGTAAAACAATGGGAGTAGTCACAGCAGTATTGGTAGTAGTATTGGTAGTATTGCAGTATTGGTAGTAGTATTGGTAGTATTGGTAGCAGTATTGGTAGTAGTATTGGTAGTATCGGTAGTATTGGTAGTATTGGTAGTATTGGTAGTATCAGTAGTATTGGTAGTATCGGTAGTATTGGTAGCAGTATCGGTAGTATCGGTAGTATTGGTAGTATTGGTAGTATTGGTAGTATCAGTAGTATTGGTAGTATCGGTAGTATTGGTAGTATTGGTAGCAGTATCGGTAGTATTGGTAGTATCGGTAGTATCGGTAGTATCGGTACCATTCTCTCCTGCCCTCCGGCCGTGGGCACGTACAGGATCTTGTACTGCCTCACGTCGCCCTCGGCCTGATCCCACTGAACCCGCAGAGACGTGAAGGTCGGATCTGAAACCTTCAGGTTCTTCACCACACCCAGAGGCTCTGAAACACACCAGGACTGAACCAGGACTGGACCAGGACTGGACCAGGACTGGACCAGGACTGAACCAGGACTGAACCGGGACTGAACCAGGACTGAACCAGGACTGGACCAGGACTGGACCAGGACTGAACCGGGACTGAACCAGGACTGAACCAGGACTGGACCAGGGCTGGACCAGGACCGGACCAGGACCGGACCAGGGCTGGACCAGGACTGGACCAGGACTGGACCAGGACTGAACCGGGACTGAACCAGGACTGGACCAGGGCTGGACCAGGACTGAACCAGGACTGAACCGGGACTGAACCAGGACTGAACCAGGACTGGACCAGGGCTGGACCAGGACCGGACCAGGACCGGACCAGGGCTGGACCAGGACTGAACCAGGACTGGACCAGGACCGGACCAGGACCGGACCAGGACCGGACCAGGGCTGGACCAGGACTGAACCAGGACTGGACCAGGACCGGACCAGGACCGGACCAGGACCGGACCAGGACCGGACCAGGGCTGGACCAGGACTGAACCAGGACTGGACCAGGACCGGACCAGGACTGAACCAGGACTGGACCAGAACTGGACCGGGACTGGACCGGGACTGAACCGGGATTGAACCAGGACTGGACCAGGACTGGACAGGGACTGAACTGGGACTGAACCGGGACTGAACCAGGACTGAACCAGGACTGGACCAGGACTGAACCAGGACTGAACCAGGACTGGACCAGGACCGGACCAGGACCGGACCAGGACTGGACCGGGACTGAACCAGGACTGGACCGGGACTGGACCAGGACTGAACCAGGACTGGACCGGGACTGAACCGGGACTGGACCGGGACTGGACCAGGACTGGACCGGGACTGAACCAGGACTGAACCGGGACTGAACCGGGACTGAACCAGGACTGGACCAGGACTGGACCAGGACTGAACCGGGACTGGACCAGGACTGGACCGGGACTGAACCAGGACTGAACCGGGACTGGACCGGGACTGGACCAGGACTGGACCGGGACTGAACCAGGACTGGACCAGGACTGAACCGGGACTGAACCAGGACTGGACCAGGACTGGACCGGGACTGGACCGGGACTGGACCAGGACTGGACCGGGACTGAACCAGGACTGAACCGGGACTGAACCGGGACTGAACCAGGACTGAACCAGGACTGGACCAGGACTGGACCGGGACTGAACCAGGACTGAACCGGGACTGGACCGGGACTGGACCGGGACTGGACCGGGACTGAACCGGGACTGAACCAGGACTGAACCAGGACTGGACCAGGACTGGACCGGGACTGGACCGGGACTGGACCAGGACTGGACCAGGACTGAACCAGGACTAAACCAGGACTGAACCAGGACTGGACCGGGACTGGACCAGGACTGAACCAGGACTGGACCAGGACTGAACCAGGACTAAACCAGGACCGGACCAGGACCGGACCAGGACCGGACCAGGACCGGACCAGGACCGGACCAGGGCTGGACCAGGACTGAACCAGGACTGGACCAGGACCGGACCAGGACTGAACCAGGACTGGACCAGAACTGGACCGGGACTGGACCGGGACTGAACCGGGACTGAACCAGGACTGGACCAGGACTGGACAGGGACTGAACTGGGACTGAACCGGGACTGAACCAGGACTGAACCAGGACTGGACCAGGACTGAACCAGGACTGAACCAGGACTGGACCAGGACCGGACCAGGACCGGACCAGGACTGGACCGGGACTGAACCAGGACTGGACCGGGACTGGACCAGGACTGAACCAGGACTGGACCGGGACTGAACCGGGACTGGACCGGGACTGGACCAGGACTGGACCGGGACTGAACCAGGACTGAACCGGGACTGAACCGGGACTGAACCAGGACTGGACCAGGACTGGACCAGGACTGAACCGGGACTGGACCAGGACTGGACCGGGACTGAACCAGGACTGAACCGGGACTGGACCGGGACTGGACCAGGACTGGACCGGGACTGAACCAGGACTGGACCAGGACTGAACCGGGACTGAACCAGGACTGGACCAGGACCGGACCGGGACTGGACCAGGACCGGACCAGGACTGGACCGGGACTGGACCGGGACTGGACCAGGACTGGACCGGGACTGAACCAGGACTGAACCGGGACTGAACCGGGACTGAACCAGGACTGGACCAGGACTGGACCAGGACTGAACCAGGACTGGACCAGGACTGGACCGGGACTGAACCAGGACTGAACCGGGACTGGACCGGGACTGGACCGGGACTGGACCGGGACTGAACCAGGACTGAACCAGGACTGGACCAGGACTGGACCAGGACTGAACCGGGACTGGACCAGGACTGGACCAGGACTGAACCAGGACTAAACCAGGACTGAACCAGGACTGGACCGGGACTGGACCAGGACTGAACCAGGACTGGACCAGGACTGAACCAGGACTAAACCAGGACTGAACCAGGACTGGACCGGGACTGGACCAGGACTGAACCAGGACTGGACCAGGACTGAACCGGGACTAAACCAGGACTGAACCAGGACTGGACCAGGACTGGACCAGGACTGAACCAGGACTAAACCAGGACTGAACCAGGACTGGACCGGGACTGGACCAGGACTGAACCAGGACTGGACCAGGACTGAACCAGGACTAAACCAGGACTGAACCAGGACTGGACCGGGACTGAACCAGGACTGAACCAGGACTGAACCAGGACTAAACCAGGACTGAACCAGGACTGAACCAGGACTGGACCAGGACTGGACCAGGACTGGACCAGGACTGGACCAGGACTGGACCAGGACTGGACCAGGACTAAACCAGGACTGAACCAGGACTAAACCAGGACTAAACAGGACTAAAGTGCTTTCACTTCTATTTTAGACCGGTTCACACACAGAATCAGCAGAAAACCTTCCGTGTCCCTTTAAACACTGTCAGGCAGGACTCACTGGTCTTGCCCTGCTCCTGCTGCCTGATTCCCTCCACGTCCGGATACACCGGGACCACGGCCACTTTATAAACCGTGTTGGAGTCGAGCTCCCGCAGGACGGTGCTGGTGGTGCCGCCGGAAACCTCCTCCTGAAAACACAAAACACACGACGCAGAAAATGTTTGATTAGAATTTATCACAAAAACATTTCACTGGATTTTACTGAAGGTCAAAGAAGAGACGAGGGAAGGTTTTTTTTATAAGTTCTTCTTCTGCTCACAGCTTTTCACAGCTTTATCAGTCCTGTTTGTACGACTGTAAGTCAAAGGTTCTCGAAATGCTCTGTTCCACCTTGTGATGTCACGAAGCTTTAGCCTTCAAGTGAACAGCTCCTTTTTACGTTTAGTTTAGTCGAGATTCGGCACTTCCAGAGCTGAAAAAATGACCCAAATGATTCTAGTGAAGGTGTGTGGACTTTAAAAACACAGTGGAGCACTTCCTGCTATCACCACATGACATCACCAGGTGGAACGGAGAGTTTTTAGTTGGAGAGAAAAATTGTGAATGAAACGAAACTCCAAAACTACATAAGAACAGAACAGAAAATAGCCGAATTGAGGCCCTTTAATTATCATTGTCATTTCATTTCGGACGAAGTTGCCAAATTTGAAATCAATAATCCAGATAAAAGAGGTTTAAATGTAGTATTTTCAGAAAGCAGAATGTCGTCCTCTCTTTGCGTTGCCAGATCCTTTTACTAAAACCACTTTGTACTGAACCCAAAGAGCTCTGTGGGTTTAGGGCTGACTGATTTGCGAAGAAGATCTGACTGTGATTTTTTTTTAGATAATTTTCTGCGATTTAATTTGTGATTTCTGATTTAATAACGAGCTCCACTCACGCTTACGTCACAAACCGGGAAGACGCTTGGAAACCTGCGATGAAACTTCCCCTGGGCTCTGTTCACCGCCGTAAGTCTGACAAAATGTAGGAAAAATGAGAAAATGTCCCGGTTTTCTGGTCCATTCTTTTGAATGTAGAAGGTAACTTTATTTATACAGTGCTTTTTACAGACACGTGTCCCCAAAGACGCTTTTCCATTCAGAACGAAAAACAATCAAATGAGAAAACAGTTTGTTTTTTTCTTTATTCCGTTTTAGTGTCAAACAAAAAAAACTGATTTCGACCTTTATTTCCCATATTTAATTTAAAGTTTATCTCAAATATCACCGATCAAAAAACACTCGGTGCCTATTTTAATGTTGATATTTTCTTCTCTCTGGTTTATTTGAAGTTCTGTTGTGTCATTCTGGATCTAGAATAAAAGTATTTTAATTCCAGTTCTGTGGAGTCGACTGAACAAAGGAGAGTTTCTCGCTGCTTTCTGCTTCTCGTCCTGGAGTTCAACATTTACTTTCAGACGCCAAAGTAAAAGAAGAAACATGTTTGTCCACAAAACTGCAACGATTTCCCAGGTGAATCCTTCAGCAGCAGAACTTCAGACAAACCAGAGAGAAGAAAATATCAACATTGAAACAGGCACGAGACTGAAATAAACTTTAGATTAAATATCGGAAATAGAGGTTGAAATCTGTTGTTTTGGTGACACTAAAACGGAATAATGACATAAACTGTTTTCCCATTTCATTGTTTTTCGTTCTTAAATTCAAAAGAATGACCCGCACACGGACCTTTTCTTCACCTCCACGTCACTGCTGAGTTCCGTTATGTTCAGTTCATCAACAATCAATCAAAACATTGGGACATTTTCTCATTTTTCCGACATTTTCCGATGGTGAGCAGAGCCCAGAGGAAGCTGGAATCTCCTGTTTCCGAGCGTCCTCCTGGTTTGTGCTGTGAGCGTGAGTAGGTTGTGCTGGATTAGGATTATCCGGGCCCTCAGGAGCCGGTGCAGTGCATTGTGGGAGCCCCGTACCATCTTCTCGACTCCTCCGGGCTGAGCCGTGTAGAAAACTTTGTAGGTGCGAACGTCTCCAGGAGCCGGATCCCAGCGAACCGAGAGCGACGAGATGGTCGGATCTGTCACCCTCAGGTTCTTCACTCCTCCCATCGGGTCTGCAGGAAGACAAGGACCAGGACTGAACCAGGACTGGACCAGGACTGGACCAGGACTGAACCAGGACTGGACCAGGACTGGACCAGGACTGAACCAGGACTGAACCAGGACTGGACCAGGACTGGACCAGGACTGGACCAGGACTGGACCAGGACTGAACCAGGACTGGACCAGGACTGGACCAGGACTGGACCAGGACTGAACCAGGACTGGACCAGGACTGGACCAGGACTGAACCAGGACTGGACCAGGACTGGACCAGGACTGAACCAGGACTGGACCAGGACTGGACCAGGACTGGACCAGGACTGGACCAGGACTGGACCAGTACTGAACCAGGACTAAACCAGGACTGAACCGGGACTGAACCAGGACTAAACTAGATGATAAAACTAAATATAAGTGTAAAGTAAAATATACAAATGATTCATGTTTGCCGATCATATATAAACTGTGCTGTAGATTTTATTTGGCTTTAATAAAAACATTTTAAGCCTAAATTTGAGGATGTGCTCTAATCTCACGCACATTTTAGACAATTCCTTTCCACGTCTCTGTGTTTGATGGAGCTTCGAAGACACGGCAGAAGAACAGAGCAGCTCTAGAGAATCTCACAGAGCTTCAGATTCAAGTTCTTCTTTAAAGAACGGAACATTTACTTAGCCAGGCTGGCACCACCTAGTATCTCCGCTCAGTTTCATTTCTCTCCAGTGACTCTGGGATCACAGTCACTCTACAGTTCACAAAAACCCCCGAAGTTGTAGTTGATGCACCGGCCAATCAGCAAAGCGGTGTGTTGGCCACATCGAGCGTATATATGAGTGTGACGTCTCCACAGCGTCGGCGTCGCTCAAATGAGGCCCCTGATGTCACGGTTACAGGAGCGAATCTGGAGCCAGACTCTACGTTATAAATAGGATTTTTTTGACGGACAAAATAGCGAAAAAAAAAAAAAATTCAGGCTCATGTGTCGCAGGTCCATACCAACATTTTAAGAGCAAAATGACGAGACTCACGGCAGCAGGTCCAGACAGAGGGACGATCAGATCCCAGTGTGAGTCAATGGGAAAAAGGGAGAGAAGGAGCTGGAAGAGCCTCCGGGAGCACTTCCTGTTTGGCACGCGGCGGCTAACGGGTTAGCTTAGTCCACTCATATATACGGACTGTGGTTGGCCAGAACCAACCGGAGCGGCGATAACAGACTGCAGACGCCGTGCGCACACGACCAAACACCAGCGACGGGTTAAATAAAAAAAGTACCCGCCCACCGTCGAGAGAACGGATCCTAACGCTGCGGCTCATGAATCAGGCTAACATTTACCCTCTGAAAATCAAGAAACCTGAAATCCGACATGTGGAAGTCTTTTTCGCTTCTCTACGACACAGAGTTACCACTTTAAGGAACGATGTGCACGTGTGTGGTTTTTTTTAAAGAAATAAGAAAAGACCTTTAGTGAGAAAGAAAACGGACGTCCACATCTGGCGGGAGCAGGACAAAATATCGCAGATGCAGAAGCAGGAATGAAAATTACACTTCTTTGTGGGCGCAGTCGGGAACGAGATTGGAAATTCTGTCCCGCGCAGACCTCTAGTTTAAAGCTGCACTGTGTAACTTTTCACCACAACACAACAACTTGGCTGTGCTCCGTGGTTACTGCTTTAATCGTTTTAATATACAGTGATCCCTCGCTATATCGCGCTTCACCGATCGCGGCTTCGCGGAATTTTTTACAGTGCTTTTTTTTTTTACAGTGAATCTGTATCTTGTTGATAAAGAAGAGGAGGAAGGACTAACACTTGGTCGCTTAGCAACCATGATGAGAATGGCCACTGAACTTCAGCGTGCGGCACAAGAATGGGCCCTTTGATGTGTCGTTCATTGCAGTTCTCAAATATAACTGAAGGTGTTATGTCCGTTTATAAAAATCTTCTTGCTCAGAAAAAGAAAGAGTGAGAACAACTCCCCATAACGATGTTCTTCTCTCGGAGAAAGACCCCTGAAAGACGCTCCAGCGCAGCGGAGTCAGGACGAAGAGGCGCAGCTGGAGGGACTGTGAAATACGCCAGTGACAATGTTTCCTCCTCGTGTTCATTACTATATAAAAATATAGTTTTACAGCACCGTTCTTTAAACTATTATAGTTATTTGTAAGAAAACATTAATATTTCTATTTCTTAAACACATTTTCAGGTTTTATTTTTTGTTTCATTCTGCAGTAAAGTATTGCATTGTAAAATAACAGTAAAAAATAAAGCTGATACTTCGCGGATTTCACCTATCGCGGGTTATTTTTGGAACGTTTCCCCGGCGATAAACGAGGGATCACTGTAAAACTCACTTTATTATTTTCACTAACAGAATGTTTATATGGGAACTGAATGTGTTTTGGTCTTAAATGTCCTTTTACAGTGCAGCTTTAACTCTGAGCTGAGGCGGGTGAGACAGGTGAGTGACAGGTGAGTGACAGGTGAGTGACAGGTGAGTGACAGGTGAGTGACGGGTGCAGTTTGCTGTGACTGTCAGGTGCGGACGTGTGACCTGGTCTGTGGTTCAGATTTCTGTCATTCTTGAGCCTTTTCACGTGGAACAAAAACTGTCTCGGAGTTCAGCCTCGTCTGCGTCTGGAGAAATTTAACTCCAGTCAAATTATTTTTTTCACAATCGCTTCAAAAGTCGCGTCGCTGGTGAACAGCAGATTCCTGATTGTGAACAGACGAATGTGAAACAAAAGGATTAACGCTGCGAGTTTGTGCATTAAAGAAACAATGCGGCTTTGACATTCCATCGTTTGAGCTTTGACGTTTCCCTCGGAGACACAGAGAGCCTCCCCATGTGCCCCGGATTTTATGTAAACTATCCCAACGTGGAAAAGTAAACGTGGAGGAGAGTTTAAGGAAAAATCAGAGCTGAAAACTGAAAACAGATGAAGCCAAAACTCCGCGGAACCCAGACTGACCCCGGGCCCCAGACGCAGAGACGAGGAACAAAACACACGGAGGCCAGAGAGCGGGAAGGAAGAGAGGGAAGGAAGAGCGGGAACGGGAAGGAAGAGCGGGAACGGGAAGGAAGAGCGGGAAGGAAGAGTGGGAACGGGAAGGAAGAGCGGGAACGGGAAGGAAGAGCGGGAACGGGAAGGAAGAGCGGGAACGGGAAGGAAGAGC
>CM068365.1:2895201-2920201 GCA_034769755.1 Odontamblyopus lacepedii | reverse complement strand
ACCGGTCGGGAGGGCATCTGGGTTAAACTCACCGGGAGGGAGGGCATCTGGGTTAAACTCACAGGAGGGAGGGCATCTGGGTTAAACTCACAGGGAGGAGGGCATCTGGGTTAAACTCACGGGGAGGAGGGCATCTGGGTTAAACTCACGGGAGGAGGGCATCTGGGTTAAACTCACAGGGAGGGAGGGCATCTGGGTTAAACTCACAGGGAGGGAGGGCATCTGGGTTAAACTCACGGGGAGGGAGGGCATCTGGGTTAAACTCACGGGGAGGGAGGGCATCTGGGTTAAACTCACAGGGAGGGAGGGCATCTGGGTTAAACTCACGGGGAGGGAGGGCATCTGGGTTAAACTCACGGGGAGGGAGGGCATCTGGGTTAAACTCACAGGGAGGGAGGGCATCTGGGTTAAACTCACAGGGAGGGAGGGCATCTGTGGTAAACTCACGGGGAGGAGGGCATCTGGGTTAAACTCACAGGGAGGGAGGGCATCTGGGTTAAACTCACAGGGAGGGAGGGCATCTGGGTTAAACTCACAGGGAGGGAGGGCATCTGGGTTAAACTCACAGGGAGGGAGGGCATCTGATGAACCCACCTGACCCCACCTGACCCCCCATGAACCCACCTGACCCCCCATGAACCCACCTGACCCCCCATGAACCCACCTGACCCCACCTGACCCCCCATGAACCCACCTGAACCCACCTGACCCCCCATGAACCCACCTGACCCCCCATGAACCCACCTGACCCCACCTGACCCCCCATGAACCCACCTGACCTCCCATGAACCCACCTGACCCCACCTGACCCCCCATGAACCCCCCCGACCCCCCATGAACCCACCTGACCCCCCATGAACCCACCTGACCTCCCATGAACCCACCTGACCCCACCTGACCCCCCATGAACCCACCTGACCCCCTAAACCCACCTGACCCCACCGGACCCCACCTGACCCCCCATGACCCCCCCCGACCCCCCTGAACCCACCTGACCACCCATGAACCCACCTGACCCCACCTGACCCCCCATGACCCCACCTGACCCCACCTGACCCCACCTGACCCCCCATGAACCCACCTGACCCCACCTGTCCCCCATTAACCCAACTGACCCCCCATGAACCCACCTGACTCCCCCGACCCCCATGTACCCCCCCGACCCCATGACCCCACCAGACCCCCCCGACCCCCATGAACCCACCTGACCCCCCCGACCCCATGACCCCCCCTGACCCCCCCGACCCCCATGAACCCACCTGACCCCCCATGAACCCACCTGACCCCCCATGACCCCACCTGACCCCACCTGACCCCCATGAACCCATGAAAAAAAATAAAGGTTTCATGAACGAGGCCCATTGTTTGCAAATGTGTGCTTTGTGTCGCCATGGTAACTGCTACACGTTTCACCGCAGAGACACACGTAGCGCTCTCAGGCAGGAGGAGGGGAGGGCATCTGACTCACCACGTCCTGCTCTCCTCCGGCCGCCGGGATCCAGATCACGATATATTCCCGGACGCTTCCCTCGGCCGGATCCCAGCGAACGTTTAAGGTCGAAGTGGTCGGATCTGTGACCTGGAGGTTCCTCGCGAATCCCAGAGGCCCTGAAACCAGACCAGGACTGAACCAGGACTGAACCAGGACTGAACCAGGACTGAACCAGGACTGAACCAGGACTAAACCAGGACTGAACCAGGACTGAACCAGGACTGAACCAGGACTAAACCAGGACTGAACCAGGACTGAACCAGGACTGAACCAGGACTGAACCAGGACTAAACCAGGACTGAACCAGGACTGAACCAGGACTGAACCAGGACTAAATCAGGACTGAACCAGGACTGAACCAGGACTGAACCAGGACTAAACCAGGACTGAACCAGGACTGAACCAGGACTAAACCAGGACTGAACCAGGACTGAACCAGGACTGAACCAGGACTGAACCAGGACTGAACCAGGACTAAACCAGGACTAAACCAGGACTGAACCAGGACTGAACCAGGACTGAACCAGGACTAAACCAGGACTGAACCAGGACTGAACCAGGACTGAACCAGGACTAAATCAGGACTAAACCAGGACTGAACCAGGACTGAACCAGGACTGAACCAGGACTGAACCAGGACTAAACCAGGACTGAACCAGGACTGAACCAGGACTGAACCAGGACTTAACTAGGACTGAACCAGGACTGAACCTGGACTGAACCAGGACTGAACCAGGACTGAACCAGGACTAAACCAGGACTGAACCAGGACTGAACCAGGACTGAACCAGGACTAAACCAGGACTAAACCAGGACTGAACCAGGACTGAACCAGGACTGAACCAGGACTAAACCAGAACTGAACCAGGACTGAACCAGGACTGAACCGGGACTGAACCGGGACTAAACCAAGACTAAACCTGGACTGAACTGGGACTAAACCAGGACTAAACCAGGACTAAACCAGGACTAAACCAGGACTAAACCAGGACTAAACCAGGTCTGTTAGACTCACGTGTTTTCCCGGTGTCCTTGAGGCTCGGTCCGTCTCCTTCGGCGTAAACCGGGACCACGGTGACTCTGTACTCGGTGTTGGGCAGAAGTTTCTCCAGGACCGTGCGAGTGGTGCTTTCAGAGACCTGCTCCTGAAGGCCACAGGAGAACACGAACACACCTCAGACACTCGCACCTCAGATACTCACACCTCAGATACTCACACCTCAGACACTCGCACACGCAAACGTCTGGATTCATTCATGTTTCTTCAACATTTGCCTAGATTTGCTTTGATCACTGCTTTGCACTTTTGGCGTTTCTTGACTCGGAGGTGAAGCTGTGACGTGAAAACCATTTCAAGGCTGCAGGGTTTGCAGAAGTGTCGTACCTGAACACGTGCACTGAACGACAGATCATGGACGTGTTTATATTTTGGGCGAACGTGAACTGAAAACCCGGATAAACACACCGTAAAGAGCTCTTCGTATTTAGCGGAAACACTTTCAGTCGGGTAACAAGAGGCACGAGCGTCGCATCGTCACATGAGCCAAACACAAAAGCGGCGACTGTAGCCGGAGCAACAAGGGAAGAACAGAACATTTATGTGAGAAAATAAAAATGATACTGAGAAATAATCGCTCACAGCAAAGTATTGGATATAATATATAAACTAGTTCATTTCAGTTCTTTTTCACTGACAAAATTTCAAAACTTTTCCATGACTTTTCCATGACCCAGAGTGAATTTTCCATGACTTTACGGCCCCTGAATGTGTAGAACTGAGCACTTTTAGGGATAAATATGAAACGTGAACCCTTTCGTAAGAGAATTTAAGTCATTTATCCTCCACGTACATTTCTCGGTTTAACACTGACTCACAAAGGTTTATTTACACCAGGATCTTCTCCTAACACCACTGACACACCACAGTCTAAACTGTGGCATGTGTCTAACTGGAGTCTCCTGACCTTCATATTCTCCCCACACTCACTTTATAAACCTGCTCCTGTGGACGCAGAGTCCAGGGGCTGAACTCAGATCAGACTCTGTTCCCCCCGGGTCGGTATTATCGATGGTAAATAAACTTCTCCTGCTTAACACGTCCAGTTGGTCTCCAGCCTTTTACTTCCACCTTTCCTGGGACAAGCTGAAAACACCTTTCCACTCACCTCATGGTTTGGTTTATGGTTCTGAACATTCTAAATCCTGTCAGTGCATTTATTGTGTCTCTTTTAAACTCAACACCTCATTGTGTTTGTCCTGCTGGAGCGGCTGTGCAGACGTTCAGAAATAATCAGAACAGCCTCATGAGAATTTAACAGAACGCTGGAGCTGCGTGAAGGAGAATCTAAAATTCCGTGACTTTTCCAAAACTTTCATTGAACTTACAAAATTTCCATGACTTTTCCAGGATTTCCATGACTGTGGGAACTATACACGTACTACTAACTATAAACAGTTATGAACTCTGACCAGACGAGTTTATTCTGAAATGTGTGAACTGAACTTTCCCAACAGGTTTGCAGATGTCCACAAAGAGAGACAAAACCTTTGAGGTTTGCAGGTGTGTTTTAGGTTTTTCTTCCATTCCATACGCTGCTTCACATATTTGTCCTGCGTCTGAAACGCAGACTGTGGTAAATCTGGGGCTGAACGTTTTAGCATCAGCCCTTTTGTTTCACACGTGAGTCCGTTCAGTCCTTCACGTGTGAAAGGAGCCGGAGCGTCGTGGGCAGGTGCAGACACACACACCTGTGGTTTACGGACGAGTGTGATGACAAGTTTTCATCTTTCAGAACAACGAGGGGATTTATTTTACACAAAACTATTCAGACGAGACAAAAGAGGAGACAGAGGAGGAGACACAAGAGGAGACACAAGAGGAGACAGAGGAGGAGACAGAGGAGGAGACACAAGAGGAGACAGGAGGAGACACAAAAGGAGACAGAGGAGGAGACACAAAAGGAGACAGAGGAGGAGACACAAGAGGAGACAGGAGGAGACAGAGGAGGAGACAGAGGAGGAGACACAAAAGGAGACAGAGGAGGAGACAGAGGAGGAGACACAAGAGGAGACAGGAGGAGACACAAAAGGAGACAGAGGAGGAGACAGAGGAGGAGACAGAGGAGGAGACACAAGAGGAGACAGAGGAGGAGGCAGAGGAGGAGACAGAGGAGGAGACAGAGGAGGAGGCAGAGGAGGAGACAGAGGAGGAGACACAAGAGGAGACAGAGGAGGAGACAGAGGAGGAGACAGAGGAGGAGACAGAGGAGGAGACAGAGGAGGAGACACAAGAGGAGACAGAGGAGGAGACAGAGGAGGAGGCAGAGGAGGAGACAGAGGAGGAGACAGAGGAGGAGGCAGAGGAGGAGACAGAGGAGGAGACAGAGGAGGAGAGGTGTGAGGAGGAGGAAACCCTGATAATCCTGGTGTTTGTTCAGTGAAGAGGCTCCGACCGGGTGACGACAGGTTTAAAACGATGACATCGCTCCATTTAAACAGACAGGTGAAGGGTCCCTGTCAGTGTGGGCGGGTGCGGTGTGGGCGGGTGCGGTGTGGGCGGGTGCGGTGTGGGCGGGTGCGGTGTGGGCAGGTGCGGTGTGGTGCGAGCGGGTGCGGTGTGGGCAGGTGTGGTGTGGGCAGGTGTGGGCAGGTGTGGGCAGGTGCGGTGTGGTGCGAGCGGGTGCGGTGTGGGCAGGTGTGGTGTGGGCAGGTGTGGGCAGGTGTGGGCAGGTGCGGTGTGGTGCGAGCGGGTGCGGTGTGGGCGGGTGCGGTGTGGGCGGGTGTGGGCAGGTGCGGTGTGGGCGGGTGCGGTGTGGGCAGGTGCGGTGCGGGCAGGTGCGGTGTGGGCAGGTGCGGTGCGGGCGGGTGCGGTGTGGGCGGGTGCGGTGTGGGCAGGTGCGGTGTCTCACCACTATCTCCAGTCCTCCGGAGACGGGGGTGTAGATGACCTTGTAGCCCTGGACGTTGCCGTCGGCCGGGCTCCAGTTCACCGTGAGCGTGGTGATGGTCGGGTTGGAAACCTTCATGTTGTCCACTCCGCCCAGAGGCACTGACGAGACACACGGATGAACACGGATGAACACAGATGAACACGGATAAACACGGATAAACACGGATGAACACGGATGAACACGGATGAACACGGATGAACACGGATGAACACGGATGAACACCAAGACACTGTCACCTCGCCTAAACGTGACTCTGCTGTGAGCTAAGACACTTTCAGGCAGATTTGTTCCTGAATAAAACCGGCCACGTTTACATGAGGGTTTTTAATTCTGTTCGGAATTAAAATATTCTCCTTCAAGTTTACATGGAAATAATAAATAAATTCCGAATGGTCTTTATTTAATAGTTCTCAGCGTCTGGGGGTGGGGAAGGTTCTGATCGGACAGCGACACAAACGTATTTCCGTCTTTGGGAAGAAAACCCACACTTCAGCTGCTCCGGCTTTTCTGTCATCTCGGTTTGTCGTTTCGCCGCCGACACAAACACGATCAGAACTTTTTCCGCAGTGGTTCTGATGATAATGAAGCAGCAGCTGGAGAATTCTGTCCTCACGCTTTCCGTCTGTGAGCTGAGGAGGAGAAGGGAAGAGTGTGGGAGAAGGAGGAAGAAGACAAACTGAGTCTGAGGCTGCCACACCTCAGCCCACTCCCACATCCCGCTCACAAATCCAAAGAGACGTGGAGGAAAGTCCCAAGAGACGACTGGAGGAGCCGGATCGAAGGACGAGCCAACGAGCACCAACCACCGGGATTATTTTGAAGAAGAAGAAACGTTTACATGATCCAGGAAGAAATTCATTCGGCTTTAAAATCAGAATAAACCCACTGACTTCAGGATTAAGTTTAATTCCCAAGAATCGTTTTCATCAGAATTGTTTCCATGGACTTTTTAAAGCAGAATTCAGTTTGATTCAGAATTAAAGCTTCATGTAAACGTGGCAAATGAGACACAAACGCATAAATAAATGGTTCTGATTGGTTTTCAGTTTCCAAACGTGACCTGCTCCAGGTCCTGCTCCTCTTTATGTCGCCACAGAAACAGAACATGCACAGATGGAGCGGATTCTGAACTGTAAACCCTCTGGTGAGTGACCTCCAGACTGTTCCTGTGGCTGAGTTACTCACGAGTCTTTCCGTCGTCGCTCTGCCTCTTTCCCTCTCGCGCCGGATACACCGGGAGCAAAGACACCGAGTACAGAGTGTCCGGCTGCAGGTTCCTCAGGACCGTGGAGGTGGAAGAGGCTGGAACCTGCTCCTGGAGGAACCAGAGGGAGGAGGAGGTCAGAGGAGCAGAGCAGGAGGTCAGAGGAGCAGAGGAGGAGGTCAGAGGAACAGAGGAGGAGGTCAGAGGAGCAGAGGAGGAGGTGAGGAGGAGGTCAGAGGAGCAGAGGAGGAGGTCAGAGGAGCAGAGGAGGAGGTCAGAGGAGCAGAGGAGGAGGTCAGAGGAGCAGAGGAGGAGGTCAGAGGACACAGAGGAGGAGGTCAGAGGACACAGAGGAGGAGGTCAGAGGACACAGAGGAGGAGGTCAGAGGACACAGAGGAGGAGGTCAGAGGACACAGAGGAGGAGGTCAGAGGAGCAGAGGAGGAGGTCAGAGGAGCAGAGGAGCAGAGGAGGAGGTCAGAGGAGCAGAGGAGGAGGTCAGAGGAGCAGGTCAGAGGAGCAGAGGAGGAGGTCAGAGGAGCAGAGGAGGAGGTCAGAGGAGCAGAGGAGGAGGTCAGAGGAGCAGAGGAGGAGGTCAGAGGAGCAGAGGAGGAGGTCAGAGGAGCAGGAGGTCAGAGGAGCAGAGGAGGAGGTCAGAGGAGCAGAGGAGGAGGTCAGAGGAGCAGGAGGTCAGAGGAGCAGAGCAGGAGGTCAGAGGAGGAGGTCAGAGGATTGTGTAGTGTACTTGTAGATGTTCGTACCATCTCCTCCTGCCCTCCGGCCTTGGGGATGTAGAAGACCTTGTAGAGGCGGACAGCGCCCTCTGCAGGCTCCCAGTCCACGTTCAGGGAGGTCATGGTGGGGTTGGTCACGCGCAGGTTCTTCACTCCCCCCAGAGGCCCTGACACCACACAAACACCACACAAACACCACATTTCACTCCTGTTCACTGTGGAAAAAGGCGTCGCTGTGGTTCTTCCTCCAGTTCTGGTGGAGCTCCGGATGGTTCTGAACGGCCCCACAAAGGTCCAGTTCTGTCCTGTCCTGATTCTTGCTCAAATGAGTGTAGAGTTCTATCGGATTTGGAGATACGTTTGGACAGCCCTGTTTCCTACTCATCTGCTTTGTCTTTTGTTTTTCTTGTGTGTATTTGGCGTATTTCTTGCGTGTACTTGGAGTATTTCCTCTGTGTATTTGGAGTATTTCTTGTGTTTATTTGTAGTATTTCTCACGTGTATCTGGAGCATTTCTCACGTGTATTTGTAGTATTTCTCACGTGTATTTGGAGTATTTCCTGTGTGTATTTGTAGTATTTCTCACGTGTATTTGGAGTATTTCCTGTGTGTATCTGGAGTATTTCCTGTGTGTATCTGGAGTATTTCCTGTGTGTATCCTGTGTGTATCTGGAGTATTTCCTGTGTGTATTTGGAGTATTTCCTGTGTGTATCCTGTGTGTATCTGGAGTATTTCCTGTGTGTATCTGGAGTATTTCTCACGTGTATCTGGAGTATTTCCTGTGTGTATCTGGAGTATTTCCTGTGTGTATCTGGAGTATTTCTCACGTGTATTTGGAGTATTTCCTGTGTGTATCTGGAGTATTTCCTGTGTGTATCTGGAGTATTTCCTGTGTGTATCTGGAGTATTTCCTGTGTGTATCTGGAGTATTTCCTGTGTGTATCTGGAGTATTTCCTGCGTGTATCTGGAGTATTTCCTGCGTGTATCTGGGGCGTTTCCTGTGTGTATCTGGAGTATTTCCTGTGTGTATCTGGAGTATTTCCTGTGTGTATCTGGAGTATTTCCTGTGTGTATCTGGAGTATTTCCTGTGTGTATCTGGAGTATTTCCTGTGTGTATCTGGGGCATTTCTTGCATGTATTTGTAGTATTTCCTGTGTGTATCTGGAGTATTTCCTGCGTGTATCTGGAGTATTTCCTGCGTGTATCTGGAGTATTTCCTGCGTGTATCTGGAGTATTTCCTGCGTGTATCTGGAGTATTTCCTGTGTGTATCTGGAGTATTTCTCACGTGTATCTGGAGTATTTCCTGTGTGTATCTGGAGTATTTCCTGTGTGTATCTGGAGTATTTCCTGTGTGTATCTGGAGTATTTCCTGTGTGTATCTGGAGTATTTCCTGTGTGTATCTGGAGTATTTCCTGCGTGTATCTGGAGTATTTCCTGCGTGTATCTGGAGTATTTCCTGTGTGTATCTGGAGTATTTCCTGTGTGTATCTGGAGTATTTCTCACGTGTATCTGGAGTATTTCCTGTGTGTATCTGGAGTATTTCCTGTGTGTATCTGGAGTATTTCCTGTGTGTATCTGGAGTATTTCCTGTGTGTATCTGGAGTATTTCCTGCGTGTATCTGGAGTATTTCCTGCGTGTATCTGGAGTATTTTTTGCATGTATTTGGAGTATTTCCTGTGTGTATCTGGAGTATTTCCTGTGTGTATCTGGAGTATTTCTCACGTGTATCTGGAGTATTTCTTGCGTGTATCTGGAGTATTTCCTGCGTGTATCTGGAGTATTTCCTGTGTGTATCTGGAGTATTTCCTGCGTGTATCTGGAGTATTTCCTGCGTGTATCTGGAGTATTTCCTGCGTGTATCTGGAGTATTTCCTGCGTGTATCTGGAGTATTTCCTGTGTGTATCTGGAGTATTTCTCACGTGTATCTGGAGTATTTCCTGTGTGTATCTGGAGTATTTCCTGTGTGTATCTGGAGTATTTCCTGCGTGTATCTGGAGTATTTCCTGCGTGTATCTGGAGTATTTCCTGTGTGTATCTGGAGTATTTCCTGCGTGTATCTGGAGTATTTCCTGCGTGTATCTGGAGTATTTCCTGTGTGTATCTGGAGTATTTCCTGTGTGTATCTGCAGTCTTTCCTGTGTGTATCTGGAGTATTTCCTGTGTGTATCTGGAGTATTTCCTGCGTGTATCTGGAGTATTTCCTGTGTGTATCTGGAGTATTTCCTGTGTGTATCTGGAGTATTTCCTGTGTGTATCTGGAGTATTTCCTGTGTGTATCTGGAGTATTTCCTGTGTGTATCTGGAGTATTTCCTGTGTGTATCTGCAGTCTTTCCTGTGTGTATCTGGAGTATTTCCTGCGTGTATCTGGAGTATTTCCTGCGTGTATCCGGGGCGTTTCTCACGTGTTTTCCCGCTCTCGGACTGCAGGCGTCCCTCTCCCTCGGCGTAGATCGGCAGCAGAGACACCGTGTACACAGTGTCCGGGGTCAGGCCTCTCAGGACGGTGGAGGTGGTGCCGCCCGACACCTGCTCCTGAACGACGGAGAGAGAAGGAGAGCGTGAGGAGGACGGAGGGAGAGAGGGAAGAAGCGCGGTCTCCGGTGTTCAGCCTCCTCACCATGCTCTCGGCGCCCCCTGCTGCCGGCACATAGATGACGCGGTATTCTTTGACCCTCCCCTCGGCGGGCTCCCAGCGCACGTTCAGAGTCGTCATGGTCGGGTTCAGCACCTGCAGGTTCCTCACGCCGCCGAGAGGCTCTGGAGGGAACAGGCGCAGACGCAGACGCAGGAGTCAGGCTCAGGCACTCGAACGCCACCGTTTTATTTTCAGAATGTGGAGTTTTCACGATTAAAGCAGCAGCTCGACTGTTTCTGTCACGTTTAAACTTGGAACATTTGAAGCTTTCTGTCCGGCCTCAGCGGCGACCGTCCCGTTCATTTTTCTCATTGACTTTCTAAAATAAATGTATATTAAAAGTCTCAAAGCTCAGGGTGAATCAGCTTCGTGGTGACTGATGAGTTCAAGACCTTCGCTGTAATTTAAAATCTGTCACTGAAATGTTATAAAGCGCCGAGTTATTAAAGCATTTCACATAATCTTGTGTTTTAAATCTGCTTTTTGGACTTTAAACAGACGCATCAGGAACATTAGTTTGGACGTAGCTCGGTCGCCTCCAGGATGTTTTTGAACTCTTAAGATTTGATTTTTTTTTTAAAGTCTATGGGAAAAATTTATGGAAAATACTCTTCCGGAACCAAGTCGTACTTCAAGTTCTACGTGACATCGCACAGAACTGTCCTGATCACAGTCGAGTGTTTCTGATACAAACACCTGCCTCCAGGGGCGGAGTTTGAAGTGTGGACGCCTGTTCCACCAATCACACTGTTCCCTATACCCCAGACCCCGCCCCCTCCTCCGTGTATTTCTTCTGTGTATTTGGAGTATTTCTTGCATGTATTTGGAGTATTTCCTCTGTGTACTTGGCATATTTCTTGTGTGTATTTGCAGTATTTCTTGTGTGTATTTGCAGTATTTCTTGTGTGTATTTGCAGTATTTCTTGTGTGTATTTGCAGTATTTCTTGTGTGTATTTGGGGTATTTCTTGTGTGTATTTGCAGTATTTCTCGCGTGTATTTGCAGTATTTCTTGTGTGTATTTGCAGTATTTCTTGCGTGTATTTGCAGTATTTCTTGCATGTATTTGCAGTATTTCTTGCGTGTATTTGCAGTATTTCTTGCGTGTATTTGCAGTATTTCTTGTGTGTATTTGCAGTATTTCTTGTGTGTATTTGCAGTATTTCTTGTGTGTATTTGCAGTATTTCTCTGCCCTCTCGTCCTGCAGTTTAGTGTCTCTATTTGAAGTGTGTTTGTGGGCGGAGTCAGGTGTTTAGTTTCACTTTCTGTATCAGGTCTCTGTCAGTCCTGGTTCGTGCAGCAGGGGGCGCTCTTACTTGTCTTGCCCCGGGTGCTGATGTCGGCGCTCACGGCGGTGGGGTACACGGCCGCCACACTCACAGAGTACTCAGTGTCAGGGCGGAGCTTCTGCAGGAGGGCGGTGCTCTTCTTAGGCCCCACCTGAACCTGCACAAAACAACATTTAATCCAGGACCAGAGGAGATCTAAACCAGGACCAGAGGAGGTCTAAATCAGGACCAGAGGAGATCTAAACCAGGACCAGAGGAGATCTAAACCAGGACCAGAGGAGGTCTAAATCAGGACCAGAGGAGGTCTAAACCAGGACCACAAGAGATCTAAACCAGGACCAGAGGAGATCTAAACCAGGACCAGAGGAGGTCTAAACCAGGACCAGAAGAGATCTAAACCAGGACCAGAGGAGATCTAAACCAGGACCAGAGGAGGTCTAAACCAGGACCACAAGAGATCTAAACCAGGACCAGAGGAGATCTAAACCAGGACCAGAGGAGATCTAAACCAGGACCAGAGGAGATCTAAACCAGGACCAGAAGAGATCTAAACCAGGACCAGAGGAGGTCTAAACCAGGACCAAACGAGAGCTAAACCAGGACCAGAGGAGGTCTAAACCAGGACCAGAGGAGATCTAAACCAGGACCAGAGGAGGTCTAAACCAGGACCAGAAGAGATCTAAACCAGGACCAGAGGAGGTCTAAACCAGGACCAGAGGAGGTCTAAACCAGGACCAGAAGAGATCTAAACCAGGACCAGAGGAGGTCTAAACCAGGACCAGAAGAGATCTAAACCAGGACCAGAGGAGGTCTAAACCAGGACCAGAGGAGATCTAAACCAGGACCAGAGGAGGTCTAAACCAGGACCAGAGGAGGTCTAAACCAGGACCAGAGGAGATCTAAACCAGGACCAGAAGAGATCTAAACCAGGACCAGAGGAGGTCTAAACCAGGACCAGAGGAGATCTAAACCAGGACCAGAGGAGATCTAAACCAGGACCAGAAGAGATCTAAACCAGGACCAGAGGAGGTCTAAACCAGGACCAAACGAGAGCTAAACCAGGACCAGAGGAGGTCTAAACCAGGACCAGAGGAGATCTAAACCAGGACCAGAGGAGGTCTAAACCAGGACCAGAGGAGATCTAAACCAGGACCAGAGGAGGTCTAAACCAGGACCAGAAGAGATCTAAACCAGGACCAGAGGAGGTCTAAACCAGGACCAGAAGAGATCTAAACCAGGACCAGAGGAGGTCTAAACCAGGACCAGAAGAGATCTAAACCAGGACCAGAGGAGATCTAAACCAGGACCAGAGGAGGTCTAAACCAGGACCAGAGGAGATCTAAACCAGGACCAGAGGAGATCTAAACCAGGACCAGAGGAGATCTAAACCAGGACCAGAGGAGGTCTAAACCAGGACCAGAGGAGATCTAAACCAGGACCAGAGGAGATCTAAACCAGGACCAGAGGAGATCTAAACCAGGACCAGAGGAGGTCTAAACCAGGACCAGAGGAGATCTAAACCAGGACCAGAGGAGGTCTAAACCAGGACCAGAGGAGATCTAAACCAGGACCAGAGGAGGTCTAAACCAGGACCAGAGGAGATCTAAACCAGGACCAGAGGAGGTCTAAACCAGGACCTGAGGAGATCTAAACCAGGACCAGAGGAGATCTAAACCAGGACCAGAGGAGGTCTAAACCAGGACCAGAGGAGATCTAAACCAGGACCAGAGGAGGTCTAAACCAGGACCAGAGGAGGTCTAAACCAGGACCAGAGGAGATCTAAACCAGGACCAGAGGAGATCTAAACCAGGACCAGAGGAGATCTAAACCAGGACCAGAGGAGGTCTAAACCAGGACCAGAGGAGATCTAAACCAGGACCAGAGGAGGTCTAAACCAGGACCAGAGGAGATCTAAACCAGGACCAGAGGAGGTCTAAACCAGGACCAGAGGAGATCTAAACCAGGACCAGAGGAGATCTAAACCAGGACCAGAGGAGAGCTAAACCAGGACCAGAGGAGGTCTAAACCAGGACCAGAGGAGATCTAAACCAGGACCAGAGGAGGTCTAAACCAGGACCAGAGGAGATCTAAACCAGGACCAGAGGAGATCTAAACCAGGACCAGAGGAGGTCTAAACCAGGACCAGAGGAGAGCTAAACCAGGACCAGAGGAGGTCTAAACCAGGACCAGAGGAGGTCTAAACCAGGACCAGAGGAGATCTAAACCAGGACCAGAGGAGGTCTAAACCAGGACCAGATCTGAGCCAAAAACCTGTTCAAAGTTTGTATGGTGAAACGGAAAATAAATATGTCCTGGTCTCATTAAAGAAGTGGAGAGGAGAGAGAGAAAAGGAGGAGGAGAGAAAGAGAAAAGAGAGAGGAGGAGAGAAAGGAAGAGAGAGGAGAGAAAGAGAAGAAAGAGGAGAGAAAGAGAAGAAAGAGGAGGAGAGAAAGAGAAGAAAGAGGAGGAGAGAAAGAGAAGAGAGAGGAGGAGAGAAAGAGAAGAAAGAGGAGGAGAGAAAGAGAAGAAAGAGAAGAGAAAGAGAAGAAAGAGGAGAGAAAGAGAAGAAAGAGGAGAAAGAGAAGAGAGAGGAGGAGAGAAAGAGAAGAAAGTGGAGGAGAGAAAGAGAAGAGAGAGGAGGAGAGAAGAGGGAGAGTAGGAGAGAAAGAGAAGAAAGAGGAGCAGAGAAAGAGAAGAGAGAGGAGGAGAGAAAGAGAAGAAAGAGGAGAAGAGAAAGAGAAGAAAGAGGAGAGAAAGAGAAGAAAGAGGAGGAGAGAAGAGGGAGAGGAGGAGAGAAAGAAAAGAGAGAGGAGGAGAGAAAGAGAAGAGAGATGAGAGAAAGAGAAGAGAGAGAGAGAGAGAAGAGAGATGCAGCGAGGAGGCGGAGCATCATCATCGATCGCCACTCACTCGACATCGAGACAGGTCAGACACAAGAAAAGACGAGCAGAAACGAGAGATGAAAGAGAGGAGGAGGGAGGAGGGCTGTCGTCAGCGATCGGGACGATTAAATAAGTTCACGGTGATCAAAGGAGCCGTAAATGTTTCACAATAAAGAAAGAAAAGAACAGAGACGTCTGGAGTTCAACAAGATCTGAAACATCTGGAGAAGATCAGATACAGAGAGAAAGAGAAAGAAAGAGGAGGAGAGGAGGAGAGAGGGAGGAGAGGAGGAGGAGCAGAGCGAGACAGATGGACAGAGGTGAAGCTGAGTTTGCACCACCTCTGAGCAACACTCAGACTCACAGGAGGAAGTGTGTTGCCCAAGGACACAGTAACAGAACTTGGTCCGAGGGGAGATTCTGTCCTTGGGGCTGGTGGAAAAAGTGTCACAAAACTTCTCCCTTCCTCCCTCTCTTTCCTCTCCCTCTTTTCCATCTCTCCTCCCTCCCTCCTTCATGTATATAGACTAATGCAGAGGTAAAGCGGAAGTAAAGCAGCGGCGTCCTTCCTGTGTGGCTCTGCTGTTGGTCCTGGAGCTGCTCAGGCTTTAGCCAAAGTCCTTCCAGCCTGAACCTGACAACACCCTTCACCGTAAGGACCTCCTGTGCGACGGCACATTCTGACCCAGGGGTCAGTGACCTTAAACATTCAAAGAGCCGTTTGGACAGAAAAGAAAACCCCCGGAGACACAAAACCCTTTGGCTCTAAAATGAGGAAAACTCTGCAGATCATTTTTTACCTGTTGCTCTGTGTAAAAGAAAAGAGTGTTTATGAAATCAGTGAAATGCTGCAGAGAATATGAGTCCATTCATACGGTCTGTGCTGCAGGAGCAGACAGCAGCAGTACAGTAGGAGCTGTAATAGTGTATAAGCTCCGAAAAGTTTAACATGAACCATCTCCAACGCAACAGAAGCACAGAACAGACTCACCATGAGCAGCACATCCTCTGACACAGGGAGAACACTCGTGTCCTTTAGTCCCACAGACCAAACTATGACATGGACGACTCATATAAATAATACTGTTCCTAAAATAAGTAGGAATACTGCAATAATTAGAAGGAGTTCTTATTTTATGCCAACGGAAACAAGAAAACTTGTAATTGCCTCTTGTTTTACCTCAGCTGGACGATTGTCCTAATGTGTGGAGCTGCAGACAAAGATTTAGACAAATCTCCAGATTCAGAATCGAGTCTTGGTCTAAACGGCTCTTTTAGGGTTAATATCAGTGCTGTGCACATGTCCTCACACACAGACCTGTGCACATGTCCTCACACACAGACCTGTGCACATGTCCTCACACACAGACCTGTGCACATGTCCTCACACACAGACCTGTGCACATGTCCTCACACACAGACCTGTGCACATGTCCTCACACACAGACCTGTGCACATGTCCTCACACACAGACCTGTGCACATGTCCTCACACACAGACCTGTGCACATGTCCTCACACACAGACCTGTGCACCTGCGTTTCTCTGCAGAGCCGTTTCTCACTGGACTGTTCTGCCACAGCACATGACACTTATACAAAATCAGGCTGTTTTTAAAAAAGTTTTAAGAAATTACTATTTGAAAATGCTAAAAGTTTAATGTAACATATTTTGAGTGTTTGGTGTGTGTTTTGTGAAGTTTTTGATGATGTAACTGTAATTGTTATGGCTGTTTTGATGGTGCTTAAATGTCTTGGAGATCGGAGCCCAGGAAGACGAGGCTCTGCTCTGACTAATGGGGAAGAAACAAATAAACAGATAAACAGAAGCCGAAGCATCAGCACCGAGCTGGTTTTTCAGAGCTTATGCAAATGAGCCATGTGGCTTTAAGTTTTGTTTCTCTAAAACAAATGTGCCAAAGCTGCATTACACATTATTACTCAGTCTATTTGAGTCCATGTAAGAAATCAGAAGTAAATGATCCAAAAGTGCTTCTGTGTTCTGTCCCTGATCTGACCGCTCCACCCGACCACAGATGGGTCTGTGCTTCTGTCAGGTCTGGACTCTCATCACATGCGGCCGATTCAGGAAATCATCCTAAATATCTGTAAGAACATTCATCTCACTGCTGCAGCTGCTCCGGTTTTTCTTCCATCTTGTGGAGAGTGAACGACTCTGACAGTGTTCGGGCTCCACAGGCTCCAGGGCAGCGCACGGTTCAGAGAGTCCTCACAGGATCTGAACTTTCAGGGTTCACTCACGGTGAGGGCTCCTCTCCTCCTCCTCTCCTCCTCCTCTCCTCCTATTCTCCTCCCTCTCTCCTTCCTCTCTCCTCTCCTCTCTCCTTCCTTTATCCTCTCCTCCTCTCTTCTCCTCTTTCTTCCTCTCCTCTCTCCTCTCCTCCCTCGCTCCTCCTCTCCTCCCTCCCTCCTTCCTCTCGTATATACACTCGTTCACTCACGGTCTGTGTCTCCTCTCTCCTCCCTCCTTCCTCTCGTATATACACTTGTTCACTCACGGTCTGTGTCTCCTCTCCTCTCTCCTCCCTCCTTCCTCTCGTATATACACTTGTTCACTCACGGTCTGTGTCTCCTCTCCTCTCTCCTCCCTCCTTCCTCTCGTATATACACTTGTTCACTCACGGTCTGTATCTCCTCTCCTCCCTCCTTCCTCTCGTATATACACTTGTTCACTCACGGTCTGTGTCTCCTCTCCTCTCTCCTCCCTCCTTCCTCTCGTATATACACTTGTTCACTCACGGTCTGTGTCTCCTCTCTCCTCCCTCCTTCCTCTCGTATATACACTCGTTCACTCACGGTCTGTGTCTCCTCTCCTCTCTCCTCCCTCCTTCCTCTCGTATATACACTTGTTCACTCACGGTCTGTGTCTCCTCTCCTCTCTCCTCCCTCCTTCCTCTCGTATATACACTTGTTCACTCACGGTCTGTGTCTCCTCTCCTCTCTCCTCCCTCCTTCCTCTCGTATATACACTTGTTCACTCACGGTCTGTGTCTCCTCCCTCCTTCTTCTCGTATATACACTCGTTCACTCACGGTCTGTGTCTCCTCTCCTCCCTCCTTCCTCTCGTATATACACTCGTTCACTCACGGTCTGTGTCTCCTCTCCTCCCTCCTTCCTCTCGTATATACACTTGTTCACTCACAGTCTGTGTCTCCTCCCTCCTTCCTCTCGTATATACACTTGTTCACTCACGGTCTGTGTCTCCTCTCCTCTCTCCTCCCTCCTTCCTCTCGTATATACACTTGTTCACTCACGGTCTGTGTCTCCTCTCTCCTCCCTCCTTCCTCTCGTATATACACTTGTTCACTCACGGTCTGTGTCTCCTCTCCTCTCTCCTCCCTCCTTCCTCTCGTATATACACTTGTTCACTCACGGTCTGTGTCTCCTCTCCTCTCTCCTCCCTCCTTCCTCTCGTATATACACTTGTTCACTCACGGTCTGTGTCTCCTCTCCTCTCTCCTCCCTCCCGTATATACACTCGTTCACTCACGGTCTGTGTCTCCTCTCCTCTCTCCTCCCTCCTTCCTCTCGTATATACACTTGTTCACTCACGGTCTGTGTCTCCTCTCCTCTCTCCTCCCTCCTTCCTCTCGTATATACACTCGTTCACTCACGGTCTGTGTCTCCTCTCTCCTCCCTCCTTCCTCTCGTATATACACTTGTTCACTCACGGTCTGTGTCTCCTCTCCTCTCTCCTTCCTCTCGTATATACACTTGTTCACTCACGGTCTGTGTCTCCTCTCTCCTCCCTCCTTCCTCTCGTATATACACTTGTTCACTCACGGTCTGTGTCTCCTCTCCTCTCTCCTCCCTCCTTCCTCTCGTATATACACTTGTTCACTCACGGTCTGTGTCTCCTCTCCTCTCTCCTCCCTCCTTCCTCTCGTATATACACTTGTTCACTCACAGTCTGTGTCTCCTCCCTCCTTCCTCTCGTATATACACTTGTTCACTCACGGTCTGTGTCTCCTCTCTCCTCCCTCCTTCCTCTCGTATATACACTCGTTCACTCACGGTCTGTGTCTCCTCTCCGTCCAGCGGGGCCAGGGGGACGTAGGTGACCCGGTAGTTGAGGACCTTTCCTGGGGCGTGGTCCCATCGAGCCGTGAGCGTCGTCGTGGAGGCGTTAACGATCCTCAGGTTCTGAGGAGGCGCCGACGGCACTGGACACGAGGAGAGAGGGAGAGGGTGAGGAGGAGAGGAGAGGAGGAGAGGAGGAGAGGGGGATGGAGGGTGATCCTTTGAACATGATGGTTTATAATGAATTAATTTATAAATGAATGAATCAAATCTCTGAGGAGGGCTGGAGCACTGAGACTCCACACTACATTTACATTTATATATTTCTCTTATTTCACTCCTGTTTCTTGCTCTTTTTTGCTACTTATTTAGAATTTATTAGCACCATTTATACTTTTGATCTTTGAGCTCCTGTGTCCAAATCATTTCCCTTGTGCATCAGTAAAGTTTGTCTAAGTCTAAGTCTCAATGCAGATTTAGTCTCATCTTTCACAGGGTCATCAGGATTTGAACCTCTAACCCTCTGGTCATGAGGCGACCGCTCAACCCGCTGAGCCTGAGTGTCCGGCCTCCCTCAGAGTCACATGCAGCACATTAGAGATGAACTGATGAGTGAGCAATGAACACATGAGTGTATATGGGTTTATTAGAGTTTCTATGGGTTTATATGGATAAATATGGTTAAATATGAGTATATATGAGTATATATGAGTATATATGAGTATATATGAGTATATATGAGTTTATATGAGTTTATATGAACACATGAACACATGAGCACATGAGCAGATGGAGTTTAAAGACCTACCAGGTGAAGCCGTCGGCACTGCAGAGAGTCAGAGATCTGTGTTACTCACAGTTACACAAACTTTAAGATTCTGTTGCACGATTCAGATGTATAAACGACACATGTGAGTGCAGAGGAAGTGGAACCTTCATGTTTTACTTTCCTCTCATATTTCTGTGTTTTATTAGTTTTGTGCGATGTCAGAGGAAGAACAGGTTTCAGGATTTGAATGTGAATGTTCTGGAGGAGCCTAAAGACTCCCGGACGCACTACAGTCACATCTTTTTCTTCTTTCAAAGGCTCAAATCTTTTGCCAAATTCTCGTCTGTCCAAACATGTCATTTCTCTGTCTGGAATGTTCCACAGTGTGACATTAAACAGCTCTCCCTCACATTTATTCAATTACAAAAGTTACACAATGTACCTTTGAAATTATTTTAATTCTGGGTCATTTTGAGAGCAAAAGAGAAAAGTCTGAAGTCTGATTATTTGGGGTTTAGACCCTGAAATATGTCAAACACTATAACACAGATTTTGGTGCATTATTGTGTTTTTCAGCAGCAGATTCAGGTGTTTCAGGTGTTTCAGGTGTGTTTCAGGTGTTTCAGGTGCTTCAGGTGTGTCAGGTGTGGTTCAAGTGTGTTTCAGGTGTTTCAGGTGTGTTTCAGGTGTTTTAGGTGTGTTTCAGGTGTTTTAGGTGTGGTTCAGGTGTTTCAGGTGTGTTTCAGGTGTTTTAGGTGTGGTTCAGGTGTGTTTCAGGTGTTTCAGGTGTGGTTCAGGTGTGTTTCAGGTGTTTCAGGTGTGTTTCAGGTGTTTCAGGTGTGTTTCAGGTGTTTCAGGTGTGTTTCAGGTGTTTTAGGTGTGTTTCAGGTGTTTTAGGTGTGTTTCAGGGCTGTTTCAGGTGTGTTTCAGGTGTTTCAGGTGTGTTTCAGGTGTGTTTCAGGTGTGTTTCAGGTGTTTTAGGTGTGGTTCAGGTGTGTTTCAGGTGTTTCAGGTGTGTTTCAGGTGTTTTAGGTGTGTTTCAGGTGTGTTTCAGGTGTGGTTCAGGTGTGTTTCAGGTGTGTTTTCAGGTGTATATGGACAGGTGCACAGGCAGGTGAACGGCAGGTGCAGACTTACAGGTGCGCTCACTGCCCAGCAGGTCCTCGCTCTCGGACTCGTCGGGGTAAATGGCCGTCACGGTCACGGTGTATTTTGTGTCCGGGTCCAAGTCCGGCAGAACGTGACTCGTCTCTTCTGCGTCCAGGATCGCCTACGACACAGAACCAGGACTAGACCAGGTCTAAAACCAGGTAGAACCAGGTCTAAACCAGGTCTAAACCAGGTCTAAACCAGGACTAAACCAGGACTAAACCAGGTCTAAACCAGGACTAAACCAGGACTAAACCAGGACTAAACCAGGACTGAACCAGAACTAAAGCAGGACTGAACCAGGACTATAGCAGGACTAAACCAGGGCTAAATCAGGACTAAAACAGGACTAAAACAGGACTAAAACAGGACTAAACCAGGACTAAATCTTGATCTAACCAAGACTAAACTAGGAGTAAATCCAAGCTAATATGACTACATGAATATGAACTAGAACTTAACCTGAACCTGGACTAAACCAGGACTAAATCAGGACTAAAGGAGGACTAAAGCAGGACTAAACCTGGATTAAATCAGGACTAAACCAGGACTACACCTGGATTAAATCAGGACTAAACCAGGACTACACCTGGACTAAATCAGGACTACACCAGACGAGATTAAAAACATCAGACTAAAGTAAACAGGATGATGACACAAACAGACACATTTGGTGTAATCGATCTTTGGCTTCATTAAACTCTGCACAGTCCAGACCAGAGCCGGACAGAGACCAGGACCGGGCCAGGACCGGGCCAGGACCGGGCCAGGACCGGGCCAGGACCGGGCCAGGACCAGACCAGGATCAGACCAGGACTAAAACAGGGCAGAAATAGGACAAAACAAGAAGAAAAACAGGGCTAAAATCAAGATTAAAACCTGGTCTAAACTAGGACTAAAGCAGGAATAAATCATGACTAAAAGAGGACAAAACCACAACCAGATCACAATCAGACTGGGACAAACCAGGACCATACTGGAACTAAACCCGGACCAGATCAGGATCAGACCAGGACCAGACCAGGACCAGATTAGAACTACACCAGGACCAGACTAGAACTAAACCCGGACCAGATCAGGATCAGACTGGGACTAGACCAGGACCAGACCAGGACCAGACCAGGACCAGATTAGAACTACACCAGGACCAGACTAGAGCTAAAATAGGTCCAGGCCAGGATCAGAATAAAACAAAGAAGATTAAAGCAGGAATAAAACCAAGACTAAAACAGGACTAAAACCAGGACTAAAACCAGGACTAAAACAGGACTAAAACCAGGACTAAAACCAGGACTAAAACAGTACTAAAAGAAGACTAAAACAGAATAAAAACAGGACAAAAACAGGACAAGACCAGGATCAGACTGGGTCTAAACCAAGACCAGACCAGGATCAGACTGGGACTAAACCAGGACTAAAATAGGACTAAAAACAGGACTAAAACAGGACTGACAGAAGACCAAAACCAGGACTAAAACCCGGACCATTCAAAGACTGCACCAGGACTAAACCAGGACTGAACCAAGACTAAAACAAGACTGAACCAGGACTAAAATAGGACTAAAAGAAGACTAAAGCAGAATAAAACCAGGACTAAACCAGGACCAGACCAGGACCAGACTGGGCCTAAACCAGGACCAGCCCAGGACCAGACTGGGCCTAAACCAGGACCAGCCCAGGACCAGACTGGGACTAAACCAGGACCAGCCCAGGACCAGACCGGGACTTACGAGTTTGGGTTCGGTCTCTCCCTGCTTGGTCCAGGACAGCCTGTAGAGGGCGACGTCGGGGGCGCCGTGCTGCCAGGTCGCTCTGAAGGACGTCTGCGTCACCTCCGAGAAAACCAGGTTCTTCGGAGCAGGAACCACGCCTGGAAATAAAACCCCGGATCAGGACGAGGAGGAGAACCAGAGGAGGAGAACCAGAGGAGGAGAACCTGAGGTGGAGAGACAGAGGAGGAGAACCAGAGGAGGAGAACCAGAGGAGGAGAGACAGAGAAGGAGAGACAGAGGAGGAGAGACAGAGGAGGAGAGACAGAGGAGGAGAGACAGAGGAGGAGAACCAGAGGAGGAGAACCAGAGGAGGAGAACCAGAGGAGGAGAGACAGAGGAGGAGAGACAGAGGAGGAGAACCAGAGGAGGAAAACCAGAGGAGGAGAACCAGAGGAGGAGAACCAGAGGAGGAGAACCAGAGGAGGAGAGACAGAGGAGGAGAGACAGAGGAGGAGAACCAGAGGAGGAGAGACAGAGGAGGAAAACCAGAGGAGGAGAGACAGAGGAGGAGAACCAGAGGAGGAGAACCAGAGGAGAGACAGAGGAGGAGAGACAGAGGAGGAGAACCAGAGGAGGAGAGACAGAGGAGGAGAGACAGAGGAGGAGAACCAGAGGAGGAGAACCAGAGGAGGAGAGACAGAAGAGGAGAGACAGAGGAGGAGAACCAGAGGAGGAGAGACAGAGGAGGAGAACCAGAGGAGGAGAGACAGAGGAGGAGAGACAGAGGAGGAGAGACAGAGGAGGAGAACCAGAGGAGGAGAACCAGAGGAGGAGAACCAGAGGAGGAGAACCAGAGGAGGAGAGACAGAGGAGGAGAGACAGAGGAGGAGAACCAGAGGAGGAGAGACAGAGGAGGAGAACCAGAGGAGGAGAGACAGAGGAGGAGAACCAGAGGAGGAGAACCAGAGGTGGAGAGACAGAGGAGGAGAGACAGAGGAGGAGAGACAGAGGAGGAGAACCAGAGGAGGAGAACCAGAGGAGAGACAGAGGAGGAGAGACAGAGGAGGAGAACCAGAGGAGGAGAGACAGAGGAGGAGAGACAGAGGAGGAGAACCAGAGGAGGAGAACCAGAGGAGGAGAGACAGAAGAGGAGAGACAGAGGAGGAGAACCAGAGGAGGAGAGACAGAGGAGGAGAACCAGAGGAGGAGAGACAGAGGAGGAGAGACAGAGGAGGAGAGACAGAGGAGGAAAACCAGAGGAGGAGAACCAGAGGAGGAGAACCAGAGGAGGAGAACCAGAGGAGGAGAGACAGAGGAGGAGAGACAGAGGAGGAGAACCAGAGGAGGAGAGACAGAGGAGGAAAACCAGAGGAGGAGAACCAGAGGAGGAGAACCAGAGGAGGAGAACCAGAGGAGGAGAGACAGAGGAGGAGAGACAGAGGAGGAGAGACAGAGGAGGAGAGACAGAGGAGGAGAGACAGAGGAGGAGAGACAGAGGAGGAGAACCAGAGGAGGAGAGACAGAGGAGGAGAGGCACAGACACAGGAGGAGACAGGAGGACACAGGAGGAGACAGGAGCAGACAGGAGGAGACAGGAGCAGACAGGAGGAGACAGGAGGATACAGGAGCAGGCAGGAGCAGACAGGAGGAGACAGGAGGAGACAGGAGCAGACAGGAGCAGACAGGAGGAGACAGGAGCAGACAGGAGCAGGCAGGAGCAGGCAGGAGCAGACAGGAGCAGACAGGAGCAGACAGGAGGACACAGGAGCAGACAGGAGCAGACAGGAGCAGGCAGGAGGACACAGGAGCAGACAGGAGCAGGCAGGAGGACACAGGAGCAGACAGGAGCAGGCAGGAGCAGGTCCGGAGTCTGACCGGTGATGGCGCTGTTGAGCATGGGCGCAGAGGGGCCCTCGTCGTAGATGGGGGTCACGGCCACGTCGTACTCGGTCTGAGAGCGCAGCCTGGTCAGGACGGTGGTGGTGACGCCTCCGTCCACCTCCACCTGCAGAAACACCCAGAGTCTGATCGATACTGGAGGTTTCGATACTAAAACAGTCTCATTTTCAGGACTGAGCAGAACCTTTCCTCAGTTTAGAGCGATCTGGAGCTGCAGCAGAACAAGTATAAGCAGAGCTGTGTCGTAACGTTCGTGTAGCCAGATGTAAATACACCCTGGCCAAAAAAAAAGTCACCTGGATTTGGCTTTTGGGCTTTGGCCTGTGGGAAATCAGCAGAGGGAAGTGTGAGGTGCTTATAAAGTTGTTTTCTAACGTTTCCAGACACTAATGAGTGAACCAGGCAGAGCGTTTGGTTTGTTAGACTCGTGGCATAACGACATAAACATAACATAAATTTGACCTAAACACTGAAACCACTGTTAAACGAGGGCAGCAGAGAATGTGCCTGTTGAGAAAACTGAACTCTTTTAATGTAAACAAAACTATTCTCAACAACTTTTATTGTTCTTTTATTGAAAGTCTGCTCACTTTCTCCTTCATTTGCTGGTTCCAGTCCCTGTCCTTGAAGGATAAAAACAAACTGCAGAACATTGTTAAAACCTGCTCAAAAATCATAGGGGTCAAACTGAGGGAGCTGCATTCTCTGTGGGAGGAGCGAGTGCTGAGCAGAGCCAAGTGTCTCCTGGCTCCGCCCCTCCATCCTCTGACTCCTGACTTTATCCTGATGCCTTCAGGACGTCGTTTTTATGCTCCGGTACGGAAGACTAACCGCTTCTCCAATTCTTTTGTGCCTTCAGCTATTAAACTGCTAAATTCTGAGGGTTGTGTTTTTGTCATATGTATATTGTTCTTATATTGTTCTTTGAGTTCCACTTGTGTCTGTAATGGTCTGACACACTGTGTGTTTGTGCATGTGAGAAGTGAGAACTGCTCTGTGAAAGCTGCAAACGAGCTGCCCTCTGGGATCAATAAAGTTTTCTGATTCTGATTCTGATTCTGGCTGTTGTCAGATGGGTTAAAGTGGAGTTAAGCTTCTACAGTTTTACGTGGAAGTTCAGAACTTGCCCCCATCACTACACTAGTTTGTTGCCTTGACAGACTCACTGCCACAGTGAGATCTCCACCGAGGAAACACTGATCTGTGCCGTTTAGTTTGATAGTTCTGAAATATTTGT
>CM068365.1:2885201-2887701 GCA_034769755.1 Odontamblyopus lacepedii | reverse complement strand
CTGCAGATTCTGATCTCTGTTCTGATGTCGTTTCCTCATCACAAACAGACCTGGAGTCGTGTTTTGTTTCTTTCGCACATGTTTAACACAAACTCTGTTCAGGCTCGAGCTGTGAGGAGGGTTTGAACGGAGCCCGGGAGAGGAACACGGAAACACGCACGAACACGGACATCACGAAAACCTCCTCAGACCTTCACATCGTGTCTTCGGTCTGTGAGGAGGGAACGACGCCATAACAAAGAAGAACGCTCCAAAAAAATGTGTTTCGCCTGATACGCCTCCTTAATAAACGGCTGCAAATTCCCTCCATGCCCTGTGGAATTTGATGGAATGTCCAACAAATATGACATCTCCAGACCGGGACCAGACCGGGACCAGATCTGCTCCCGGTCTGGTCCCGGTCTGGAGTTGTCATCGTTGTTGCTCATTTCATCAAATTCCAAAAAGGATCCGTATCGGAGCTGGATTTGTTTCAGAGCTCACAGGCAGCGGGTGTAAAATGGCAGAAGATCAGACGGAGCTGCACATGTGTGGACCAGACCAGGGACCAGACCAGGACCAGACCAGGACCAGACCAGGACCAGGCCAGGACCAGACCAGGACCAGACCAGGACCAGGCCAGGACCAGACCAGGACCAGACCAGGACCGGGCCAAGACGGCACTGGGACAAAACCTGGAAACCAATAACCTGCTCACGCCAGACAGGTGTCGTTCTGAATCGAGTTCTACACCGGATCAATCTGGAACGGCTCTCGCTGAAAGTGAAAGTGAAACGGGAAAATAGAACGCGCCATGACGACGACGACGACGACGACGACGACGACGACGACGACGGTTTGGATCTGATTGGTCGAAGCGAAAAATCAAACGGTTGATTCATCCAGCGGAGAGAAAAGCACAAAGAACTTTCCTTCTGCTCGTCTGACACGAAATAAACCGTCCAGAGGAGCAGAGGAGGAGCAGAGGAGGAGCAGAGGAGGTCAGAGGAGGTCAGAGGAGGTCAGAGGAGGTCAGGGGAGGTCAGAGGAGGTCAGAGGAGGTCAGAGGAGGTCAGAGGAAGTCAGAGGAGGTCAGAGGAGGTCAGAGGAGGTGAGAGGAGGTCAGAGGAGGTCAGATGAGGTCAGAGGAGGTCAGAGGAGGTCAGAGGAGGTCAGAGGAGGAGCAGAGGAGGTCAGAGGAGGTCAGAGGAGGTCAGATGAGGTCAGAGGAGGTCAGAGGAGGTCAGAGGAGGTCAGAGGAGGTCAGAGGAGGAGCAGAGGAGGTCAGAGGAGGTCAGAGGAGGTCAGAGGAGGTGAGAGGAGGTGCACCTCGCGCTCCTCCTGGCCGTCGGTGCCGTTCAGCGCTCTGTAGCGGATGGTGTAGCCTGTGGCTCCTTCAGGCTCAGTCCAGCTCAGGCTGAAACTCGAGATCTTCTCATTAAAAACCTGCAGGTCTGAGGCAGCAGGAACCGGGACTGAGGAGAGACCAGAGCGAGACTGAACCAGGACTAAACCAGGACTGGACCAGGACTGAACCAGGACTAAACCAGGACTGAACCAGGACTGGACCAGGACTAAACCAGGACTAAACCAGGACTGAACCAGGACTAAACCAGGACTAAACCAGGACTAAACCAGGACTAAAGAAGGACAAAACCAGGACCAAATAGGGACTAAAAAAGAACTAAACCAGGACTGAAGAAGGACTAGACCAGGACTTAAGAAGGACTAAACCAGGACTATTAAAAATATCTTGATTAAAAATACATTCATAGCTTAATTCATGTTCAGTTTGATTAACGTTAGCCGCAGAAATCCACTTCTGCGTCAGTCTGGAGCTTTGTAAATCCGGTCAGAGGCTCAGACTTTCTTCTGTCTTTGATAATCTGTACATCCCAGAGCAACAATAATCCACAGTCTCTGAAACGCCCATCAAGTTTGTTCACTGCGGCCCATGTTATTAGTTTCTATGGGAATTCTCAGCTGTGCCCAGAATTTCAAAATACAAAACTGGGACATCCTCGTTCTTTGGTGGTTTGTAATAATAAAATTGTGAAATGCGGATTTAAAATAGTTTTGCAGTGACCATGAGTCATGAATAGTTATATTTTCTTTGTGTTTTGCTCGTTTTTAAGCAGCTTTTCTGTATTTTACCCAAACAAATGACAGTTTCTGTCTCTCTTTACTGTTGGCAGAGATCAGACCTGAGACATTTCTTGTATAAAACTGGGACAAATCAGTGGTTTCTGCTGGGACAGGGACCTGTGTGAAGTCGCCCCATTAAACTCAAACCTGCACAAAAACTGTGTCAATCTTTTGTGCTTCGTTTGTGCTACAGAAAGTTTCATTTGTGTGATTCTGGTTCTTCAGATATTCACAGTTTTATTTTGGTCGATGACGTCGTCCAGAACCTCAGAATGTGAAACAGCCTCAAAACAGGAAGAAAATGATGTCAAACGTTTGTATTTGGTTTGTGCTGTTTTGTGCTGTGACAGTTTCATTTGTGTGAGTTTATTTCTGA
>CM068365.1:2820201-2882701 GCA_034769755.1 Odontamblyopus lacepedii | reverse complement strand
CCTCCATCGTAGGTCCTCCTGAGGTCTTGGATGTTCTTACCTCCATCGTAGGTCCTCCTGCGGTCTTGGATGTTCTTACCTCCATCGTAGGTCCTCCTGAGGTCTTGGATGTTCTTACCTCCATCGTAGGTCCTCCTGAGGTCTTGGATGTTCTTACCTCCATCGTAGGTCCTCCTGCGGTCTTGGATGTTCTTACCTCCATCGTAGGTCCTCCTGAGGTCTTGGATGTTCTTACCTCCATCGTAGGTCCTCCTGAGGTCTTGGATGTTCTTACCTCCATCGTAGGTCCTCCTGCGGTCTTGGATGTTCTTACCTCCATCGTAGGTCCTCCTGAGGTCTTGGATGTTCTTACCTCCATCGTAGGTCCTCCTGAGGTCTTGGATGTTCTTACCTCCATCGTAGGTCCTCCTGCGGTCTTGACGTAGGTGATCTTGTACTTCTCGGCTGCGATGTCGGGAGGACTCCAGGAGACTCTGAAGGAGTACGGAGTCACGTCCGACGTGACCAGGTCCATGGGCGGCTGCAGAACCGCCGGCTCCGGCTCTGTGAGAGATGAGAATTAGGACTAAGGTATGACCAGGCCAGGGCTGGACCAGGGACCAGACCAGGACCGGACCAGGTACCAGACCAGGACCCGGACAGGACCAGGACAGGACCCGGACAGGACCAGGACAGGACCAGGACAGGACCAGGACAGGACTAGGACAGGACCCGGACAGGACCAGGACTGGACCTGGACTGGACCTGGTCACATTGAAAGATTGGAATTATCTCTTACAAAACCTCTAGCAGGACTAAAACAGGACTGAACCAGAACTAAACCATAACTAAAACAGGATTAAACAGAACTAAACCAGGACTAAAGCAGGACTAAATTAGGACTAAACGAGAACTAAAGAAGGACTAAAACAAGATTAAACAGGACTAAACCAGGACTAAATTAGGACTAAACCAGGCCTAAAACAGGACTAAATCAGGACTAAACCAGGACTAAAGAAGAACTAACGCAGGACTAAATTAGGACTAAACGAGGACCAAAGCAGGACTAAAACAAGATTAAACAGAACTAAACCAGGACTAAACCAGGACTAAATCAGGACAAAACCAGGACTAACACAGGACAAAACGAGGACTGAAACAGGACTAAACCAGGTCTAAACCAGGACTAAACCAGGACTAAACCAGGTCTAAACCAAGTCTAAAACAGGGTAAGCCAGGACTAAACCAGGACTAAACCAGGACTGAACCAGGACTGAATCAGGACTGAACCAGGACTTCAAAACATTCCTGAGCAAAGTGGGTGCAGGACTCTGACTCTGCGTGAGAAGAATAAATCTGTTTTTTGTGGTTGTGACAGAAAACGCTCTTAAACGTGACGTCTCGGGGCTGCAGACGCGTTCGAACAAACCCCGACCCCCCCGTGACCTCTGACCCCGGGGTCGCCGCGCTCGTGTCCAGGACGCAAAACTTCTCAGAGGAAACTCGGACTGATTTAAGGCTCGTTTAAACCCCGCGTGATTTGTGAGTTCAGCGAGATTCCACCTTCAGGAGGCAAAAACCCACAAACCTGCAGCTTTACAAGGAATTAATGAAGAGAAGCAACGGACTGAACCTGGACTAAACCAGGATCGAACAAGGACTAAACCAGGACTAAACCAGGGCTAAACCAGGGCTAAAGCAGGACTAAACCAGGACTAAACCAGGGCTAAACCAGGGCTAAAGCAGGACTAAACCAGGGCTAAAGCAGGACTAAACCAGGGCTAAACCAGGGCTAAACCAGGACTAAACCAGGGCTAAACCAGGACTAAAGCAGGACTAAACCAGGACTAAACCAGGACTAAACCAGGGCTAAACCAGGACTAAAACAGGACTAAACCAGGACTAAACCAGGACTAAACCAGGGCTAAACCAGGACTAAAACAGGACTAAACCAGGACTAAACCAGGACTAAACCAGGACCGAACAAGGACTAAAGCAGGACTAAACCAGGACTAAACCAGGACCGAACAAGGACTAAAGCAGGACTAAACCAGGACTAAAGCGGGATTAAACCAGAACAAAAGCAGGACTAAACCAGGACTAAAGTGGGACTAAAGTGGGACTAAACCAGGACTAAAGTGGGATTAAACCAGGACTAAACCAGAACCGAACAAGGACTAAAACGGGACTAAAGCAGGACAAAACCAGGACGAAAGCAGGACTGAAGCAGAACTAAACCAGGACTAAAACAGGACTAAACCAGGACCGAATAAGGACTAAACCAGGATTAAACCAGGCCTAAACCAGGATTAAACCAGGACTAAACCAGGACTAAACCAGAACTTGTGGTGGTTGTGGAGGTCCCGCTCACACCTGGTTTAGTCGCAGATTTACTTCCAGGTCGTTAACTCGTTCCTCACGTTCCTAAAACTCAAAACGCTGAGTGGATTTACAGCTGACCTCTGACCTCGGGCACCGGCGGCCATTTTGTATGCGCGCCGTAAAAGTGGCGTCTCCCGGCGGCGTCAGACGCAGCTGCGGCGAGGTCACGGCACGGACAGGACTTCAGCGGGATTTAAGAGGCAGAACTTTTGACTGAAGTGATTCAGGGATAATTTAAAGTGATGATCTGTGGGGATAATGTCACGGACGCTCGGGGGACGTCAGGACAAACGCCCCGGGACACCAACGAGTTCAGACATCAGACCAGGACAGAGCCGTTTCCTCCACTCGCCACGTTTACATGAGTTCATTCAGAATAAAAGTTAATTACGTTTTTAAAAGACACTGGCCTCGTTTACCTGAGAGATTTAATTCCACGCAGGACTAGTCCACGCGTGGCCAGCACGACTTCTGTCTTCAGCACGAACATTAGACTCAGCGCTTATCTACCAGGATATACACCTGCACCCGGCGGATAATTGAAATTCGGCTCTTATTTGGTATTTTACGGTACACTGCAAATTTCATCAAACTAACCAAGATTTAACCTCTTAAATTTAGACAATAAATCTTATTTATCTTGTTTTAAGGGATATTTAGTAAATGACTGTGAAACATGTAAGATTATTAAGCTTATTTCAATAACAATCTTATTTCACCCGCTCTGCCCCGTGGTTCACAGAGAAGCTGAGAGAAATGAAGCGTACATCCATAAAATCCGGCCTGACGGTGCATCAGTTGTCCTACCGGGAACACCGCACAACATACGGCAAAGCACTCACCAAGGCCCGGTCAGAACACAACTCCACCAGAATAAATAACAACACGGGTAACTCAAAACAACGATTCTCCACAATAAATCACATCCTCAATGCTCATATCCCCCCATTCCACAGCAACGCAGAAATAAACTGCAACCTTTTCATGCATCATCTTTCACATCAAAAATAGATAACATCCGTACCTCATTTCCGCCCCTCAACAGCGCCACACTCGACCTTCCCTTAACACCAGTCACAAACATACTCACCCATTTCACTGTCACAACGCAGCAGGAGGTCGAGAAGATCATCCATAATTCTAAACCATCCACTTGCCCACTCCACCCTCTCCCATCATCCCTGCTTTTTCATCTTAATTTATGTTAATGTCTTTTATGTTTGACTTAGATTATTGCTTAGAAGAAGATCTTATTTGGAGATTTATGAAGGCCTGGATATATTTTCTTATTTTAACATTTCTTGATAAGTAAATGTCACTTCCTGCACTGGCGGATCATTTCACTTGTTTCTTAACAAGTAATTAACTTTTCGCGGTGAACTTCGGAATTAAGTTTAATTCCAAATAATCATTTTTGGATTGTTTACATGTTTTTTAAAGCAGAATACATTTTTATTCAGAATTAAATTATGTTTATCTCTCCCATGTAAACGTGGCCATTATGTCTCAAATCAGAATCAGAATCAACAGACACAAAAGCTCAATGAGGCTCTCCTGTTTTTACCCACAGGACCCAGGACGCTCCAGGAGACGGGAAAACTCGAGGAGGACGCGCCCGCTCCCCCCACAGAGACCGGGAGTCTAACCCTCCCCTGGTGAAAGGCTAACCACTCTGCCGCTGACCTGAGCCCTTGACGCTGTTGCAGAGGTTGTCCGAGAGCTGGTCCACGATGTCCAGCAGGAAGCGGAAGTCCTCCACGTTGTACATGTGGATCTCCTCCGGGTCCGAGGCGATGGTCCTCAGCTCGTTCTCATCCGCGTTCTTCACACCTGCAGGAGGACAGGGTCAGGACCAGGACTAAACCAGGACTGGACCAGGACTGGACCAGGACTAGACCAGGACTAAAGCAGGACTAAAGCAGGACTGAAGCAGGACTAAAACAGGACTGAACCAAGACTAAACCAGGACTAAAGTAGGATTAAAGTTGGACTAAACCAGGAATAGACCAGGACTCAACCAGGACTAAAGCATGACTAAAACAGATCAAAAACCAGGACTAAAGAAGAACTAAACCCGGCCTAAACCCGGTCTAAACCCGGTCTAAACCCGGTCTAAACCCGGTCCGAACCCAGTCTAAACCCGGTCTAAACCCGGTCCGAACCCAGTCTAAACCCGGTCTAAACCCGGTCTAAACCCGGTCTAAACCCGATCTAAATCCTGTACAGACCGATGGCGTAGAGCTCGATGCCGCTGTCCTTCAGGTTCTGGGAGTTGATGACGATCTCGTCCTGGGACTTTCCGTCCGTGATCAGGACTCCGATCTTCCGAGAGTCCGGCCTCATCCCCACGTTCGCTTGGAAGTTGTTCTGCAGGATGAAGTTCAGCGCCATTCCTGAAACGAGACACCGCACGCTCAAAACCGGAGCCGAACCGGAGCTGAACCGGATCTGAACCGGATCTGAACCGGAGCCAAACCGGAGCTGAACCGGAGCCGAACCGGAGCTGAACCGGAGCTGAACCGGAGCCGAACCGGAGCCGAACTGGATCAAAAGTTTTAAACTCAGTAGCGGCAAGAGCAATGGTAGCAGAAGTATTTGCAGTAGTAGAAGTATTTGTAGTATTCGTAGTACTCATAGTACCTGTCATGGTGTTCGTAGTAGCAGTATTTGTAGTAGTATTTGTAGTACCTGTCATGGTGCTGCTGCCCTTGTACGTAGTAGTAGTATTTGCAGTATTTGCAGTAGTATTTGCAGTATTTGTAGTACCTGTCATGGTGTTGCCGCCCTTGTACGGCAGGTTGGACACGGCGTCCAGCAGAGACGCTTTGGTCGGGTGAGCGTTCAGATGCCACTCGGTCTTTGGGTCCCCGCTGTACTGAGCCAGACCTGGAACAGAGGATACACCTGATGCCCTCCCGTACGACTGATGCCAGAGACTCCTGATGCCCTCCCAGAGACTCCTGATGCCCCCCCAGAGACTCCTGATGCCCTCCCTGCCCCTCAGATGCCCCTCTGCCCCTCAGATGCCCCTCAGATGATGGTGAGAGTGACTGTTATGTGGTGTAGGATTGTGTGAACAGGTCGGTTTTGAGTCTGGATTTGAAAAGTGGAAGAGAGTCAATGTTGCGGAGGTCAGGAGGGAGAGAGTTCCAGAGCCGAGGAGCAGAGCGGCTGAAGGCTCTGCCCCCCATGGTGATGAGGAGGAGCAGAGGGGACAGAGAGCTGGAGAGAGGAGGAGGAGCAGAGGGGACAGAGAGCTGGAGAGAGGAGGAGGAGCAGAGGGGACAGAGCTGGAGAGAGGAGGAGGAGCAGAGGGGACAGAGCTGGAGAGAGGAGGAGGAGCAGAGGGGACAGAGAGCTGGAGAGAGGAGGAGGAGCAGAGGGGACAGAGAGCTGGAGAAAGGAGGAGGAGCAGAGGGGACAGAGAACTGGAGAGAGGAGGAGGAGCAGAGGGGACAGAGAGCTGGAGAGAGGAGGAGGAGCAGAGGGGACAGAGAGCTGGAGAAAGGAGGAGGAGCAGAGGGGACAGAGCTGGAGAGAGGAGGAGGAGCAGAGGGGACAGAGAACTGGAGAGAGGAGGAGGAGCAGAGGGGACAGAGAGCTGGAGAGAGGAGGAGGAGCAGAGGGGACAGAGAGCTGGAGAGAGGAGGAGGAGCAGAGGGGACAGAGAGCTGGAGAGAGAGGAGGAGCAGAGGGGACAGAGCTGGAGAGAGGAGGAGCAGCAGAGGGGACAGAGAGCTGGAGAGAGGAGGAGGAGCAGAGGGGACAGAGAGCTGGAGAGAGGAGGAGCAGAGGGGACAGAGCTGGAGAGAGGAGGAGCAGCAGAGGGGACAGAGAGCGGGAGAGAGGAGGAGGAGCAGAGGGGACAGAGAGCTGGAGAGAGGAGGAGGAGCAGAGGGGACAGAGAGCTGGAGAGAGGAGGAGGAGCAGAGGGGACAGAGAGCTGGAGAGAGGAGGAGGAGCAGAGGGGACAGAGAGCTGGAGAGAGGAGGAGGAGCAGAGGGGACAGAGAGCTGGAGAGAGGAGGAGGAGCAGAGGGGACAGAGAGCTGGAGAGAGGAGGAGGAGCAGAGGGGACAGAGAGCTGGAGAGAGGAGGAGGAGCAGAGGGGACAGAGCTGGAGAGAGGAGGAGGAGCAGAGGGGACAGAGAGCTGGAGAGAGGAGGAGGAGCAGAGGGGACAGAGAGCTGGAGAGAGGAGGAGGAGCAGAGGGGACAGAGAGCTGGAGAAAGGAGGAGGAGCAGAGGGGACAGAGAACTGGAGAGAGGAGGAGGAGCAGAGGGGACAGAGAGCTGGAGAGAGGAAGAAGAGCAGAGGGGACAGAGAGCTGGAGAGAGGAGGAGGAGCAGAGGGGACAGAGAACTGGAGAGAGGAGGAGGAGCAGAGGGGACAGAGAGCTGGAGAGAGGAGGAGGAGCACAGGGGACAGAGAACTGGAGAGAGGAGGAGGAGCAGAGGGGACAGAGAGCTGGAGAGAGGAGGAGGAGCAGAGGGGACAGAGCTGGAGAGAGGAGGAGGAGCGGAGGGAGCGAGAGGGAATGGAGATGTGGAGGAGGTCAGAGATGTAAGGTGGGGCCAGGTTATGGCTTTGAAGGTGGTGAGGAGGATTTTGAAGTGGATTCTCTGTTTTATGGGAAGCCAGTGTAGCTCTTGGAGGACGGGGGTGATGTGGAGAGAGGAGGAGGGGGTCCTGGTGATGCCGCGGGCTGCGGAGTTTTGGAGAAGCTGCAGTTTCTGGAGGGATTTGTTGGGGAGACCAGAGAGGAGGGAGTTACAGTGATCAATCCGGGAGGTGACAAGACTGTGAACGAGTGTGGCAGAGGTGTGAGGAGTGAGAGAGGCCAGAGATACTGCGGAGGTGAAAGTAGGCGGAGCGGGTGATGTTACCGATGTGGGAGTGGAAAGTGTGTCGAGGATGACACCCAGACTCTTGACCTGAGGGGAAGGAAGGACAGTGGAATCATGGATGGAGATGGAGAAGCTGTTGGATTTGGAGATAGCAGAGGGAGGTGCCTACTAGGAGGACTTCAATTTTAGAACTGTTAAGTTGGAGGAAGTTGGAGGAGAACCAGGAATGAATTTCCTGTAGACAGAGGGTAAGAGAGGTTGGAGGGAGAGATGAGGAAGGTTTGGTGGAGATGTAGAGCTGGTGTCATCCGCGTAACAGTGAAAGTGAATATTGTGTTTACGGAACAGAAGACCAAGGGGGAGACTATAGATGATGAAGAGGAGGGGACCTAGGACAGAGCCTTGGGGAACACCAGCAGAGACAGGGAGAGTGTTGGATTTGTAGGATTTGTGATGAATGAATTGACTGCGATCAGAGAGACATGAGGTGAACCGGGAGAGAGGAGTGTGGGAAATACCAACGGACTGAAGTCTGTGAATGAGAATATTGTGGGAGATGGAGTCAAAAGCAGCTGTTAAATCAAGGAGGGTGAGAACAGAGAGTGAACCGGAGTCAGAGGCGAGAAGGAGGTCATTGGTGATTTTAAGAAGTGCCGTTTCTGTGCTACGGAGTGGGGCGGAAACCGGATTGAAACTGTTCGTAGATATTGTCAGTGGCAAGATGGGTGTGGAGCTGAGAAGCAACAGTTTTTTCAAGAATTTTGGAGATGAAAGGCAGGTTGGAAATAGGACGAAGGTTATTGAAATTATTAGGATCTAGACCAGGTTTTTTCAGAATCGGGGTAACAGAAGCAGTTTTGAGAGATGAAGGAACCGAACCGGAAATCAGGGAGGAGTGAATGATGTCAGTGATGAAGGGGGCAAGAGAAGAGAGACAGGATTTAACAAGGGCTGTGGGAATAGGGTCAAGTTGGGAGGCAGAGGGTTTGGAGTTACGAATGAGCTCAGAGACAGAACAGAGGGAAGAGAAGGTGTCCACTCCAGAGACTGCAGCTCCACTCCACTGATCTTGGAGACAAAAAATGACATTAGTGAGTTACAGAAATCAGAGGAAAACAGGTGATTGGGGAGAGAGTCACGGGGTTTTGTTATGTTGGAGAGAAGTGATAAAAGGGTCCTAGAGTTGTGTCTGTTGGAGTGAATGAGGCCGGAGCAGTTGGTGGATTTGGCAGTGGAAATTGAGTCTTTGTAGTGTTGAATGTGGTTATTGTACATGTCCATGGGTATTGTAAGTCCAGTTTTGTTTTTAAGTCGTTCCAGTTGTCGTCCCTTGGCTTTGATGCCCCTCAGATGCCCTCCCTGCCCCTCAGTTGCCCCTCCTGCCCCTCAGATGCCCTCCCTGCCCTTCAGTTGCCCCTCCTGCCCCTCAGTTGCCCCGTCCTCACCGATCTGCACGCGCTCCGGCCCGATGTCGAACACGCTGACCATTCGGGCGATGAAGTTCCTGATGGTTTTGAAGTTGATTCGTCCGATGCTCCAGGAGCCGTCGACCAGCAGCATGATGTCGGCCTTCGCTGACGTCTTACACTGAGAGTCTGCGGAGAGACCGGGTCAGAAACCGGGTCTAGACCAGGACTAAACCAGGACTAAACCGGCACTAAACCAGGGACTAAACCAGGACTAAACCAGGACTAAACCAGGGACTAAAGTAGGACTAAACCGGCACTAAACCAGGGACTGAACCAGGACTAAACCAGCACTAAACCAGGGACTGAACCAGGACTAAACCAGGGACTAAACCAGGGATAAACTAGGGATAAACTAAGACTAAACAGGACTAAACCAGGACTAAACCAGGGACTAAACCAGGACTAAACCAGCACTAAACCAGGGACTGAACCAGGACTAAACCAGGGACTAAACCAGGGATAAACTAGGGATAAACTAAGACTAAACAGGACTAAACCAGGACTAAACCAGGTCTAACCTGGGCCTAAACCAGGACTAAACCAGGTCTAAACGTGGCCTAAACCAGGACTAAACCAGGTCTAACCTGGGCCTAAACCAGGACTAAACCAGGTCTAAACGTCAGGACTAAACCAGGACTAAACCAGGTCTAACCTTGGCCTAAACCAGGGCTAAACCAGGACTAAACCAGGTCTAACCTTGGCCTAAACAAGGACTAAACCAGGGCTAAACTAGGGACTAGACCAGGACTAAACCAGGACTAAACCAGGTCTAACCTTGGCCTAAACCAGGGCTAAACCAGGACTAAACCAGGTCTAACCTTGGCCTAAACAAGGACTAAACCAGGGCTAAACCAGGGACTAGACCAGGACTAAACCAGGACTAAACCAGGTCTAACCTTGGTCTAAACCAGGGCTAAACCAGGACTGTGATCTATTCTCAGGTTCCCCGCTGGATTCTTCAGTGAGTTTGACAGAGTGCAGAGTTTCAAAAGCATAAATCTGAAACAGCGGCATCGCATTTTTCACATTTCGTCATAAAAACATCGTAAATCAGAGGGAGATCAGAGGCAGAGCAAAGCATTGTGGGAAAGACAGCCGTAATACAGTCCATTATGCAACAGGCACATGTATCAGCGTCCGCAGCAGCTGGCGGATCCAAAATGGCCGCCGCGCGTTCCAGTTTCATCCACGTCGCTCCCGTTTCCGTGGGTTTTTTGGGTCGTAAATCCGGAGTTTGTGGGAGATTTACGAGGCCTGACGACGATGACGCACCTGGAACACAGACACAAGACGGCCGCTCGCCCAGAAGCAGGACACAGCCGCAGTTTGGGTCAGAACGAGAGGATTAAACACGTGAGGAATGATGAGAGGCTGAGAGTTTCCACAGAGTGTTCGGGGTTTGTAAACTTTGCTGTGGAATCGTGCGGTTTAATCTGAACAATGAGAAGAACGAGAGGCTGAAACTGAACTCAGCAGAAAGCGCCAAGACTGAAGGAATGGAAACGAGAGAAAGAAGAAAAACCAGGACCGAACAGGGACCAAACCAGGACCGAACCAGGACTGAACCAGGACTGAACCAGGACTGAAGTAGGACTGAACCAGGACTGAACCAGGACTGAACCAGGACTGAACCAGGACTGAAGCAGGACTGAACCAGGACTGAACCAGGACTGAACCAGGACTGAACCAGGACTGAACCAGGACTGAACCAGGACTGAACCAGGACTGAAGCAGGACTGAACCAGGACTGAACCAGGACTGAACCAGGACTGAAGTAGGACTGAACCAGGACTGAAGCAGGACTGAACCAGGACTGAACCAGGACTGAACAAGGATTAAACAAGGTCTGAACCAAGTCTCAACCAGGACTAAACCAGGTCTAAACAAGGTCTAAACCAGGACTAAACAAGGACTGAACCAAGTATAAACCAGGACTAAACCAGGTCTAAACAAGGTCTAAACCAGGACTAAACAAGGACTAAACCAGAACTAAACAAGGACTAAACAAGTACTAAACCAGGACTAAACCAGACCAGGTCTAAACCAGGACTAAACAAGGACTGAACCAAGTATAAACCAGGACTAAACCAGGTCTAAACAAGGTCTAAACCAGGACTAAACAAGGACTAAACCAGAACTAAACAAGGACTAAACAAGTACTAAACCAGGACTAAACCAGACCAGGTCTAAACCAGGACTAAACAAGGACTAAACCAGGATTAAACCAGATCTAAACCAGGTCTAAACCAGGACTAACAAAGACTGAACCAGGACTAAACCAGGACTTTAGAACAATAATACGGCCCAAATTAAGCTCCTCTATTTTCTCTTCATAATAAACGACCTCGGTAAAGAAAACCTTAAACTTAAAACCAAATAAAAACCATCTGCGCTGAAACGAGACACGAGCAGAAACCAGGAAGTACTGCTGGTGCACCGTTAGCATGCTAGTTGTGACTGTAAAACTTCGCTCTTGTCTGGAGAGCTGTGAAAAGTGTTTCTAAACTTGTCTAAAGTCCGTGAGGGAAAACCTTGGACTCGTTTTTCCACATTTCTAAGACAGTGAAGTAAAAATCAGCTCCAGTGTTTCCACGGTAACCATCGTGTGGCAGATCCTCCTCTAGAAAAGTGACATAGTGCAGCTTTTACATAATTAGTTTTGGTTAAGTAAAGAGGGAGGTTCTGGGCAGTAGAGATGATGTTAGATGCTGGTACAGACGGGTTCAGATTGGCACAGATTGGCACAGATGAAGATAAAGCCGGTGTACGGAACATTACCGTGTGTCCCGGGTAAAGGGGGATCCGGGGCATCTGACAGAGTCGTCTTTTCTTCTCCTGCCAAAGGAACGCTCTCTCCTCCATCGAACATCCCGAACACCGACACAGAGTATTTAGTGGCCGCTCTGAGAGAAAGAAAGACCTGTAAGAACCAGGACTAAACCAGGACTGAACCAGGACTAAACCAGGACTAAACCAGGACTAAACCAGGACTAAACCAGGACTAAACCAGGACTGAACCAGGACTGAACCAGGACTAAACCAGGACTAAACCAGGACTGAACCAGGTCTAAACCAGGACTGAACCAGGTCTAAACCAGGACTAAACCAGGACGAAACCAGGTCTAAACCAGGACTGAACCAGGTCTAAACCAGGACTGAACCAGGTCTAAACCAGGACTAAACCAGGACTAAACCAGGAATGAACCAGGTCTAAACCAGGACTGAACCAGGTCTAAACCAGGACTAAACCAGGACTAAACCAGGACTAAACCAGGACTAAACCAGGACTAAACCAGGACTAAACCAGGTCTAAACCAAGACTAAACCAGGTCTAAACCAGGACTAAACCAGGACTGAACCAGGTCTAAACCAGGACTGAACCAGGTCTAAACCAGGACTAAACCAGGAATGAACCAGGACTAAACCAGGACTAAACCAGGACTAAACCAGGACTAAACCAGGTCTAAACCAAGACTAAACCAGGTCTAAACCAGGACTAAACCAGGACTGAACCAGGTCTAAACCAGGACTAAACCAGGACTAAACCAGGACTGAACCAGGACTAAACCAGGACTGAACCAGGACTAAACCAGGACTAAACCAGGACTGAACCAGGTCTAAACCAGGACTAAACCAGGACTGAACCAGGTCTAAACCAGGACTGAACCAGGACTAAACCAGGACTAAACCAGGACTGAACCAGGTCTAAACCAGGACTGAACCAGGACTAAACCAGGACTAAACCAGGACTGAACCAGGTCTAAACCAGGACTAAACCAGGACTAAACCAGGACTGAACCAGGACTAAACCAGGACTAAACCAGGACTGAACCAGGTCTAAACCAGGACTGAACCAGGACTAAACCAGGACTAAACCAGGTCTAAACCAGGACTAAACCAGGACTAAACCAGGACTGAACCAGGACTAAACCAGGACTAAACCAGGACTGAACCAGGTCTAAACCAGGACTAAACCAGGACTGAACCAGGTCTAAACCAGGACTGAACCAGGACTAAACCAGGACTAAACCAGGACTGAACCAGGTCTAAACCAGGACTGAACCAGGACTAAACCAGGACTAAACCAGGACTGAACCAGGACTGAACCAGGTCTAAACCAGGACTGAACCAGGTCTAAACCAGGACTAAACCAGGACTGAACCAGGTCTAAACCAGGACTGAACCAGGTCTAAACCAGGACTAAACCAGGACTGAACCAGGACTGAACCAGGTCTAAACCAGGACTAAACCAGGACTGAACCAGGACTGAACCAGGTCTAAACCAGGACTGAACCAGGTCTAAACCAGGACTGAACCAGGTCTAAACCAGGACTAAACCAGGACTGAACCAGGTCTAAACCAGGACTGAACCAGGACTGAACCAGGTCTAAACCAGGACTGAACCAGGTCTAAACCAGGACTAAACCAGGACTAAACCAGGACTGAACCAGGTCTCAGGACTGAACCAGGACTAAACCAGGTCTAAACCAGGACTAAACCAGGACTGAACCAGGTCTAAACCAGGACTAAACCAGGACTAAACCAGGACTAAACCAGGACTGAACCAGGTCTAAACCAGGACTAAACCAGGACTGAACCAGGTCTAAACCAGGACTGAACCAGGTCTAAACCAGGACTAAACCAGGACTAAACCAGGACTGAACCAGGTCTAAACCAGGACTAAACCAGGACTGAACCAGGTCTAAACCAGGACTAAACCAGGACTAAACCAGGACTGAACCAGGTCTAAACCAGGACTAAACCAGGACTGAACCAGGTCTAAACCAGGACTAAACCAGGACTAAACCAGGACTAAACCAGGACTAAACCAGGTCTAAACCAGGACTAAACCAGGACTAAACCAGGACTAAACCAGGACTAAACCAGGTCTAAACCAGGACTAAACCAGGACTGAACCAGGTCTAAACCAGGACTAAACCAGGACTAAACCAGGACTAAACCAGGACTAAACCAGGTCTAAACCAGGACTAAACCAGGACTAAACCAGGACTAAACCAGGACTAAACCAGGACTAAACCAGGTCTAAACCAGGACTAAACCAGGTCTAAACGGGTCTAACCCAGGTCTAACCCAGGTCTAAACCAGATCTAAACCAGGTCTAAACCAGGTCTACCCCAGTAATATCTCCACATACTTGAGCTCCTCCAGCACCACGGTGTTGTCATGGGGCCCCACCAGCAGCTCCCCCAGGTTGACCTCGTCGTCGGTGGGGTGGAACGTGACCTTGTAGCCCCTGACAGAGCCCGGGGCCGGGTCCCAGGACACTCTGAAGCTGGTGCGGGTCGGCTCGGAGGTCTGGAGGTTCCGAGGAGGTTTGTACGGAGACACTGTGGAGAGACGAGGGAGACGGACAAAAATACATCATCAACACACGATGACCACACGAAAACAAGCTCTGAAATACTAAACATCACTTCTAAAAAGTCAACAGCTTTTTATGTAGAGTGGATTATGGTGCATGGTGACACGTCTGTTCCTCATGTTTCATCCTGTTTGACTTTCTAAAGCAGATTAAAGGCGCTGTACCTGATTTTTACTCTTTTATACACGTGAAAAACAGAACTAGTACAGGTCCAATGTGACTCCTCACTTAGCGTACGCATCAGAGCATTCTAATTATTCACTAAGATGAGGTCATAACACCCTGAGCGCTCTGAGAGGCAGCAGGGCACAGGAGCTCCTCAGGGTTTTCCTGAAAACCACCACCGTTTTATGTTATCCTTGTTTGCACTTTAAAATTGAACTCCGGCCCGTCTGAAGCTAAAGTCCGTTTCTAGAGGTGGTGGAATTCTGTCAGGAGCCAAAAAACGGCACAGATCAGTGTTTCCTCGGTGGAGATCTCACTGTGGCAGTGAGTCTGTCAAGGCAACAAACTAGTGTAGTGATGGGGGCAAGTTCTGAACTTCCACATAAAACTGAAGAAGCTTAACTCCACTTTAACCCATCTGACAACAGCCACGAGTCTAACAAACCAAACGCTCTGCCTGGTTCACTCATTAGTGTCTGGAAACGTTAGAAAACAACTTTATAAGCACCTCACACTTCCCTCTGCTGATTTCCCACTGCACCAAAGCCCAAAAGACTCGATGTTGTTTCTAATCCCATTTATTTACCAGTGAATTATATTTTTTGAAAACGCTAAAAAAATACATTCCTGAACCATTTTCTTTCAGTTTCACTGCCACAGTGAGATCTGCGCCGAGGAAACACTGATCTGTGCCGTTTTTTGGCTTCTGACAGAATTCCACCTCCTCTAGAAACGGACTTTAGCTTCAACTTTAAGATTTTATTTGATTCTTATTTACTTTATCGGTCCAATAAAACGTTCAACATTTGTATTTTTTCCTTGATTTTTGCTCCCCCTTTGTTCTTTTCTTGCTCTTATTTTGACTCTTATATTATATTGTGTTACGTGAGCTCCTGTGTCCAAATAATGTCCCTCGTGAATCAATAAAGTTTGTGTCAGTTTGAGTCTAATAAGCACTTTTCACTTTTCACAGCTCTCAGGGCAAATTTAGCCGTGACGGTAAATCTAATGACAATTAGCATTAAACAGCCGATTATTTTTGACCTCAGGAGCTGCTAACGGATACTTTGCAGTGACATGGGGGTGTTGTACATGCGTCTCTGTGGCAGAATGTTCAGCTGTCACCGTGGAGACACAGGCACACATCAGAAAACACCAACAAAAAAGTGTGTAGATGCTCTGAAAACTCAAGAAAAAGAGACAAAAGTGATTTAAAGAGCACATTTTCATTTTCCTGTCATCAGTCGTTCATGGTCCGTGTACGATTCGGTTTTTTTTACTTTAAATGAAGAAGGAAAAACGATAAAATGAGGAAACAGTTTCATTATTCCGTTTGAGTGTCCAACAAAAAAACAGATTTCACCCTTTATTTCCAGTGTTTCATTTAAACAGGGTTCCTACAGGTTTCTTCAACTATTTTAAAGACCTTTTTAAGACTATTTATATAAAAACTTTATCACTATTTCACTGCACATTTTACAGACCTGGTGGCGGAGAAAAACCAAATTCCTGAATTTGTGTTCGTTTATTCCTCAAACAAATGAATGTGGGGAGCAGAGACCTGACGACCGCAGCCTGAAACGTGTCGATAACGTAAAACCAACGTGAAAAACGCTTCGTGTCGCATTTTTTTGTATGAAAAGCGCTGCATAAATAAAGTTTGACTGATCGACTGAAAAAACAACATACTGACGTTAATCAAACTGTGGGTTCTGCTTTTCTCTGATTTCACTCCTCGCTCAGTTTGTTTCTTGTGGTTCTGTAGAGTTGAGTTCTCAGTTACTGGTTCCTCTGCTCTTCATTTAACCAACTGATGGTGTTTGACAAATTAAACTTTTGAGGAGAAATGTGATGAACTGCACACATTTTAAGACCCAGATTGAAAATCAAGGACTTTTTTCTTTTTTTTTAATGTCTTTTTAAGGTATTATTTCCAAGTTCATAAATTCGATGCTTTTAAGACTTTTTAAAAATGGGTTTAAAGTTTATTTCAAATTACACCTATTTTAATTCCGATATTTTCTTCTCTCTGGTTTAAATGAAATTCTGTGGCTCAGAGTGACGCCTGTGAGTTCAGGGTCGACTGAGAGTTTCTCGTCCTGGAGTTCAACATTTACTTTCTAAGACGCCAAAGTAAAAGAAGACGACATGTTTGTCCACAAAACTGCAGTGGTTTTTCAGGTGAATCCTTCAGCGGCAGAACTTCAGACGAACCAGAGAGAAGAAAATATCAACATTAAAACCGACACTGAGACTGTTTTTTGATTGGTGATATTTGAAATAAAGTTTAAAATATTTTATAATATATATAAATAAATATTGGAAACAGAGGTTGAAATTTCCTTTCCCTTTTTTGTTTTTTTACACCAAATCGCAGTGTTTCCCGCAGCGCTTTAAAGCGACTAACCAGTTTACTGCACTGGAAAAACACAATATCCAGATAGATTAAAATGACTTCAATTAAGAAGATTTGACTTTATTTGAGCAGATTCAGCTCGACAAGTGAAATGTTCTGCCAGTGGAATAAGTGTTTTTTTTTTTTTAATTCAAGCCACATTTGACTTTATTCCTTATTTTAAGTGCAAAAAGTTGTTATTTTTCTTATTTTAAGTGCAGCAAGATGTGTTTTCATATTTTAAGTACAAAACTCTTACTGCACTGGTGGATTATTTTACTTGTGAAGTGAAATTTACTCAAATCACGGGAAAACTTTCTTAATCCAAGTCAGTTTATCTTGACTAGATTTTGGTTTTTGCTGTGTGAAACTGTTTTCCCGTTTTACTGTTTTTCGTTCTTAAGTGAAGCTCAAAAGAGCGAATCGTACACAGAGCGCTGATGGGTTAGGATTAGGTCATCTCTTTAGGGACAGATTATGACAGATTAAAGTCTAATGTGAGTAACAGAGCTTCAGACGGGGACCTGAGTGAAGTCGCCTCATCAAACGCAAACCTACAGAAAAACTGTGTCAGTCGTTTGTACTGCAAAAAGTTTCATTTGTGCTTCTTTAGTTTTGGAGAAATTCTTTTACAGGTCAAACTGGGGTCGGCCCCACGGGAAGAAGAAAAATGCTCGAAAACGCCCAAAATGGAGTCAGTCGTTTGTGTTTCGTTTGTGCTGCAGAAAGTTTCGTTAGTGTGATTCTGGTTCTTCAGATATTCACAGTTTTATTTTGGTCGATGACGTCGTCCAGAACCTCAGAATGTGAAACAGCCTCAAAACAGGAAGAAAATGATAGAAAACGTTTGTATTTGGTTTGTGCTGTTTTGTGCTGTGACAGTTTCATTTGTGTGAGTTTATTTCTAAAATTCTTCATTATTATTTCTGTGGTAATTACAGGACGTCATTTCTGCTCAGCTGACGGAGACAAACTCCACAAAACTAGTGAAGAGAAACGACCTGAGGCTGAGGAAAAGTCTGTCTCAGTCTTTAGTCTTTTGCTTTTAACACAGACTTTTCCTCAGCCTCAGATCATTTCTCTTCTCTAGTTTTGTGGAGTTTGTCTCCGTCAGCTGAGCAGAAATGACGTCCTGTAATTACCACAGAAATAATAATAATAATTTTAGAAATAAACTCACACAAATGAAACTGTCACAGCACAAAACAGCACAAACCAAATACAAACGTTTGACATCATTTTCTTCCTGTTTTGAGGCTGTTTCACATTCTGAGGTTCTGGACGACGTCATCGACCGAAACAAAACTGTAAATCTCTGTATCTTTTTGCAGCACAAACGAAGCACAAGCGACTGACAGAGTTTTCGTAGGTTTGCGTTTGATGAGGCGACTTCAGCTCAGACAGAGCAGTGCCCACAGTTAGAATCACAGCCCCGGGGAATTTTACTGGCGTCAGCTGCAAAGTATCAGTGTAATAAGTGTGAAACCGAGTACAGGCCTTTAATCTGCGGCGCCTCCTGCTCTGGTGAACCCTGGTGAACCCTGGTGAACCCTGGTGAACTCTGGTGAACCCTGGTGAACCCTGGTGAACTCTGGTGAACTCTGGTGAACTCTGGTGAACTCTGGTGAACTCTGGTGAACCCTGGTGAACTCTGGTGAACCCTGGTGAACCCTGGTGAACTCTGGTGAACTCTGGTGAACCCTGGTGAACCCTGGTGAACCCTGGTGAACTCTGGTGAACTCTGGTGAACTCTGGTGAACCCTGGTGAACTCTGGTGAACCCTGGTGAACCCTGGTGAACTCTGGTGAACCCTGGTGAACCCTGGTGAACCCTGGTGAACTCTGGTGAACCCTGGTGAACCCTGGTGAACTCTGGTGAACCCTGGTGAACTCTGGTGAACCCTGGTGAACCCTGGTGAACTCTGGTGAACCCTGGTGAACCCTGGTGAACGTTGGTCGGGGTTTTGCGTATGGGGGACGTACGTGTTGTTCCTACTCCTTGCCTTGCTTTTCCGTCTCCGTGGGCGTAGACCGGGTGGAGCGTGATGCCGTACGTGGTCATGGCGCTCAGTTTCCTCAGGACGCCCGAGGTCTGTCGCGGCGCCACCTTCAGGCTCAGCTCGCGGCCGCCGCCCAGGGGCTGGTACCTCAGGCGGTAGTGGAGCACGGGGCCCGGGGCCGCGGTCCAGGACACGGCGAGGGAGCGCTCGGTGGGGTCCGAGACGAGGAGGCGACGGGCGGAGGGGGAGGCTGAGGAGAGAGGAGAGGAGGAGGCGAGAGGAGGAGGAGACGAGAGAGGAGAGGAGAGGAGGAGGAGACGAGAGAGGAGAGGAGAGAAGGAGGAGTAGGAGGAGGAGACGAGAGAGGAGAGGAGGAGAGAGGTGAGGAGGAGGAGGAGGAGGAGAGAGGAGAGGAGAGGAGGAGAGAGGAGACAAGACAGGAGAGGAGGAGAGAGGTGAGGAGGAGAGGAGGAGGAGAGAGGAGAGGAGAGGAGAGGAGGAGAGACGAGACAAGACAGGAGAGGAGGAGGAGAGAGGAGAGGAGACAGGAGAGGAGGAGAGATGTGAGGAGGAGGAGAAGAGAGGAGAGAGGAGAGGAGAGAAGGAGACGAGAGAGGAGAGAGGAGAGGAGAGAGGAGGAGACGAGTGAGGAGAGAGGAGAGGAGAGAGGAGGAGGAGGAGAGAGGAGAGGAGAGAGGAGGAGGAGAGAAGAGAGGAGAGGAGGAGACGAGAGAGGAGAGGAGGAGAGAGGAGAGGAGAGAAGGAGAGGAGAGGAGAGAGGAGGAGGAGAGAAGAGAGGAGGAGACGAGAGAGGAGAGGAGAGAGGAGAGGAGAGGAGAGAGGAGAGGAGAGAAGGAGAGGAGAGAAGGAGAGGAGAGAGGAGGAGAAAAAACATGTTTGAATAATTTTTATTTTTGACATAATTTTTTATTATTAAATTTTAAATTGCATTATTATTATTCATTATTATTTTTTATTATTTTTTATTTGTATTTTAGATAAATAAAATAAATAAGAATAAATAAATAATATCCCCAATCACGAGCTCGTGGAGATCTACATTATTTTTATGTTTTATTATTTTAGAGAGTGTAAAATTCACAGTGGAAAAAATTAGCAGGAAAGATCCCAGATAAGATAAAAAAGAAAAAAATAAATGCATAAATTGAATAATAATAATAATAATAATAATAATAATAATAATAATAATAATAATAATAATAATAATAATAATAATAATAATAATAATAATAATAATGCCAAGGCAGAAGTAATCAATCCAAAGTGAACTGATGGAACTTAATACCAAACAGGAAGTGAATCTGATTGGTCAGAATTTACCTCGTCTCTTTTATTCTTAATCTGTCTCATAATCCGTCCATATATTTGCCACAAGGTTAAACGTGTGAGAAAGAAAGAAAAGCAGGAACATGTTTTATTAGCTTCACTTTGGCTTTGACTAAACCAGGTCTAAACCAGGTCTAAACCAGGTCTAAACCAGGTCTAAACCAGGACTAAACCAGGACTAAACCAGGACTAAACCAGGACTAAACCAGGACTAAACCAGATCTAAACCAGGTCTAAACCAGGTCTAAACCAGGTCTAAACCAGGACTAAACCAGGACTAAACCAGGACTAAACCAGGACTAAACCAGGACTAAACCAGATCTAAACCAGGTCTAAACCAGGTCTAAACCAGGTCTAAACCAGGACTAAACCAGGACTAAACCAGGACTAAACCAGGACTAAACCAGGACTAAACCAGGACTAAACCAGATCTAAACCAGGTCTAAACCAGGTCTAAACCAGGTCTAAACCAGGACTAAACCAGGACTAAACCAGGACTAAACCAGGACTAAACCAGGACTAAACCAGATCTAAACCAGGTCTAAACCAGGTCTAAACCAGGTCTAAACCAGGACTAAACCAGGACTAAACCAGGACTAAACCAGGACTAAACCAGGACTAAACCAGGACTAAACCAGATCTAAACCAGGTCTAGAAGCCAGGTCTAAACCAGGTCTAAACCAGGACTAAACCAAGGACTAAGCCAGGACTAAGCCAGGACTAAACCAGGACTAAACCAGGACTAAACCAGATCTAAACCAGGTCTAAACCAGGTCTAAACCAGGTCTAAACCAGGACTAAACCAGGACTAAACCAGGACTAAACCAGGACTAAACCAGGACTAAACCAGATCTAAACCAGGTCTAAACCAGGTCTAAACCAGGTCTAAACCAGATCTAAACCAGGACTAAACCAGGACTAAACCAGGACTAAACCAGGACTAAACCAGGACTAAACCAGATCTAAACCAGGTCTAAACCAGGTCTAAACCAGGTCTAAACCAGGACTAAACCAGGACTAAACCAGGACTAAACCAGGACTAAACCAGGACTAAACCAGGACTAAACCAGATCTAAACCAGGTCTAAACCAGGTCTAAACCAGGTCTAAACCAGGACTAAACCAGGACTAAACCAGGACTAAACCAGGACTAAACCAGGTTTAAACTAGGACTAAACCAGGATTAAACCAGGTCTAAACCAGGTCTAACCAGGTCTAAACCAGGACTAAACCAGGACTAAACCAGGACTAAACCAGGACTAAACCAGGACTAAACCAGATCTAAACCAGATCTAAACCAGGACTAAACCAGGACTAAACCAGGACTAAACCAGGACTAAACCAGGACTAAACCAGGACTGAACCAGGACTAAACCAGGACTAAACCAGGTCAGAAACCAGGTCTAAACCAGGACTAAACCAGGACTAAACCAGGACTAAACCAGGACTAAAGCAGGACTAAACCAGGACTAAACCAGGTCAGAAACCAGGTCTAAACCAGGACTAAACCAGGACTAAACCAGGACTAAACCAGGACCCAGGACTAAACCAGGACTAAACCAGGACTAAACCAGGACGAAACCAGGACTAAACCAGGACTAAACCAGGACTAAACAGGTCTAAACCACCAGGTCGTAACTAAACCAGGACTAAACAGGACGAGGACTAAACCAGGACTAAACCAGGACTAAACAGATCTAAACCAGGTCTAAGCACTAAACCACGTCTAAACCAGGTCTAAACCAGGACTAAACCAGGACTAAACCAGGACTAAACCAGGACTAAACCAGGACTAAACCAGGACTAAACCAGGTCTAAACCAGGTCTAAACCAGGTCTAAACCAGGTCTAAACCAGGTCTAAACCAGGTCTAAACCAGGACTAAACCAGGACTAAACCAGATCTAAACCAGGTCTAAACCAGGTCTAAACCAGGACTAAACCAGGACTAAACCAGGTCTAAACCAGGACTAAACCAGGGACTAAACCAGGTCTAACCCAGGTCTAAACCAGATCTAAACCAGGTCTAAACCAGGTCTAAACCAGGACTAAACCAGGTCTAAACCAGGTCTAAACCAGATCTAAACCAGGTCTAAACCAGGTCTAAACCAGGACTAAACCAGGTCTAAACCAGGACTAAACCAGGTCTAAACCAGGTCTAAACCAGGTCTAAACCAGGTCTAAACCAGGTCTAAACCAGGACTAAACCAGGTCTAAACCAGGACTAAACCAGGTCTAAACCAGGACTAAACCAGGTCTAAACCAGGTCTAAACCAGGTCTAAACCAGGACTAAACCAGGTCTAAACCAGGTCTAAACCAGGACTAAACCAGGTCTAAACCAGGTCTAAACCAGGTCTAAACCAGGTCTAAACCAGGTCTAAACCAGGACTAAACCAGGACTAAACCAGGACTAAACCAGGTCTAAACCAGGTCTAAACCAGGTCTAAACCAGGACTAAACCAGGACTAAACCAGGACTAAACCAGGAATAAACCAGGACTAAACCAGATCTAAACAAGGTCTAAACCAGGTCTAAACCAGGTCTAAACCAGGTCTAAACCAGGTCTAAACCAGGACTAAACAAGGTCTAAACGAGGACTGAATCAGGTCTAAACCAGGACCAAGCCAGGCTGAACCAAGTCTATCGTAAACCAAATCTAAACCAGGACTAAACCAGGACTAAACCAGATTTAAACCAGGCCTAAACCAGGTCTAAACCAGGACTAAACCAGTACTAAACCAGGTCTAAACCAGGTCTAAACCAGGACTAAACCAGTACTAAACCAGGACTAAACTAGTACTAAACCAGATCTAAACCAGGTCTAAACCAGATCTAAACCAGGACTAAACCAGTACTAAACCAGGTCTAAACCAGGTCTAAACCAGGTCTAAACCAGGACTAAACCAGATCTAAACCAGTACTAAACCAGTACTAAACCAGGTCTAAACCAGGTCTAAACCAGGTCTAAACCAGGTCTAAACCAGGACTAAACCAGATCTAAACCAGTACTAAACCAGGTCTAAACCAGGTCTAAACCAGATCTAAACCAGGGCTAAACCAGGTCTAAACCAGATCTAAACCAGGACTAAAGCAGCTGTGAGGAGACGTGAGCTCAGAGGAACACAAACGCTTCGTTAAACTCTCCATCAGGAACGAGTCTGTGCCACATCACGACATCACGAGGTGGAACCGAGTGTTTTCCATTTGTGAGAAGAACTAAGAGCCTAAATATGCAGCGTTTGTGCGTTAAACATGTGTGAATGAGACAAAGCACAGCTCCGGGTCTGTTTGTGAGGAGGAAATAACGTTAGAAGATCATAAACCGGGAGAATATGGAGTGTTTAAGAGTCCAGATGATTCTCTCGTGGATTTGAACCTGTGACAAACGAAACCAGTTTAAATCCTCCACGAGTGGGATAAAAGCGCAGCTGTTTTTACGGCATCTTCTCGAGCCTCCAACGTCACGAGATGCCGACCCCCTGCCAACCTCCCCGTGCCAACCCCCCCGTGCCAACCTCCCCGTGCCAACCTCCCCGTGCCAACCTCCCCGTGCCAACCTCCCCGTGCCGACCTCCCAGGACCCACCTCCCAGGACTAACCTCCTCTGCCAAACTCCCTGTGCCGACCTGAATGTGATTTCCAACATTAAAATGGAAGAACTTTCATTTCTGTTCCCACGTGTCCTTATGTCTGTGTAATCCAGCAATGGTCCAGGTCTAAACTAGGTCTAAACCAGGACTAAAGCAGGTCTAAACCAGGTCTAAACCAGGTCCAAACTGAACCAGGTCTAAAACAGGTCTAAACCACACAACAAAAACCAAAACCTAGTCGAGCTAAAATGACTTGTATTCAGAAAGTTTTCCCATGATTTGAGTAAATTTCACTCGACAAGTAAAATAATCCACCAGTGCAGTAAGAGTTTTGTACTTAAAACATGAAAACACACCTGGCTCCACTTAAAATAAGAAAAAACAACAACTTTTTGCGTTTAAAATAAGAAATAAAATCAAATGTTGCTTATTCCACTGGCAGATCATTTCACTTGTCGAGTTGAATCCACTCAGATAAAGTGAAATGTTCTTAATTTAAGTCATTTTAACTCACCTACAGATTGTTTGTTTTTTTCTAGTTCAGGACCACGGGCAGATTTTAGGCTCTTGTACTTGTTCTGCTCCAGCTCCAGATCCTAAACACATTCAGCAAAGGTTCTGCTCGCTTCTGTCACTGGGACTTTTTTTAGTATCGACACCTGTGAAAAAGGAGGATCTAGTTTCGATACTAGTTTTAGTGTTGATTAGTCTAATTTTCCATCTTCTCCCGCTTAATCTGGATGGGCAGCGGCCGCCTTGTCTAATTCAAACGCTGATTTTTATTCCGATTCCTCTTGCAGCCCCAGTGCCGACCTGCCGACCCCCGGACCAGCAGCACGTTTCTCCTCTGGGCCTAAAACTGAGCCAGGTCTAAACCAGGACTAAAGAAGGACTAAACCAAGTCTAAACCAGGACCAAGCCAGTTCAAACCCAGTCTAAACCAGGTCTAATCCAGGTCTGAACCAGGTCTAAACTAAGTGTAAATTGGGTCTAAAACAGGTCTAAACCAAGACTGAATCAAGCCTAAACCAGGACTAAACCAGGTCTAAACCAGGTCTAAACCAGGTCTAAACCAGGTCTCACCCAGGACTAAACCAGGACTAAACTAGGACTAAACCAGGTCTGACCCAGGACTAAATCAGAACTAAACCAGGTCTAACCCAGGACTAAACCAGGACTAAACCAGGTCTAAACCAGGTCTCACCCAGGACTAAACCAGGACTAAATCAGGACTAAACCAGGCCTAAACCAGGTCTAAACCAGGTCTCACCCAGGACTAAACCAGGACTAAACCAGGTCTAACCCAGGACTAAACCAGGACTAAACCAGAACTAAACCAGGTCTAACCCAGGACTAAACCAGGACTAAACCAGGACTAAACAAGCAGATCATTTCTTCTCTGGGCCTAAAGTGTCTCATAAGCAGGAGCAAAACAGAGCCAGGTCCCAAATCAGGTCAAAATCAGGTCAAAATCAGGTCAAAATCAGGTCTGAACCAGGTCTAAATCAGGACTAAAACACTTCTAAACCAGGTCTAAACCAGGCTTAAACCAGGACTAAACCAGGACCAAGCCTGTTCTGAACCATGTCTAAACAAGGTATAAACCAAAGCTAAACCAGATGTAAACCGGGTCTAAACCCGGTCTAAACCAGGCCTAAATTAGGTCTAATCCAGGTATAAACTCGGTCTAAATCAGGTCCGAACAGATATAAACCAGGTCGAAGCCTGTCTAAACCAGGTGTAAACCAGATGTAAACCCTGTTTAAACCAGGCCTAAATCAGGTCTGAACCAGGTCTAAACCAGGTCTGATCCAGGTCTAAACCAGGTCTAAATTAGGTCTAAACCAGGTCTAAACCAGGTCTGATCCAGGTCTAAACCAGGTCTGATCCAGGTCTAAACCAGGTCTAAACCAGGTCTGATCCAGGTCTAAACCAGGTCTAAACCAGGTCTGATCCAGGTCTAAACCAGGTCTAAATCAGGTCTGAACCAGGTCTAAACCAGGTCTGATCCAGGTCTAAACCAGGTCTAAATCAGGTCTGAACCAGGTCTAAACCAGGTCTGATCCAGGTCTAAACCAGGTCTAAACCAGGTCTGATCCAGGTCTAAACCAGGTCTAAATCAGGTCTGAACCAGGTCTAAACCAGGTCTGATCCAGGTCTAAACCAGGTCTAAATCAGGTCTGAACCAGGTCTAAACCAGGTCTGATCCAGGTCTAAACCAGGTCTAAACCAGGTCTGATCCAGGTCTAAACCAGGTCTAAACCAGGTCTAGCGCAGTGCCAACCTGCGGACCCTCCTGGACCATGAGGCCGTTTCTCCTCTGGGCCTAAACGTCTCGTAAACCGAGGCCTAAACGTGAAAAGCATTAATTTGGAGTTAATGAGAGCAGTTGGACCCCCTGAGCTGAGTTCTGGGGTTTATGTGGAAATGCAGCTGTGAGGAGCCGTGAGCTCAGAGGAACAAAAACACCACAACAACGATAAACAGCTGAGCGGCTTCGTTAAACCCTCCATCACCAACGAGTCTGTTTAATGTCCTGAAACGATCAGTGAACGTGATTCAGAACCACACAAACACCACCCGGGCTCCAGGATCTGACACAGCACAGACACAAAGACTCATGGGCCGCGCGGGAAATAAACAAATAAACATCAATAAACTGCAAACTGGAGCGTTTACAGAACACCTACTGTTCTTACGGCGCTCGTGTGTGTTCTGGACTCAGAGTCTGTGACGCCCGAGGAGCTTTATGTTCTGACTTTACATTTTAAATCACAATATTAACCTGAAACTGCAGTAAACGCCAGAGACCAAGATCTGTCCAAGACCACAGGGTCCAGAGACCAGGACCAGCCCGAGACCTCTGAGGGCCAAGACCAGGACCAGACCGAGACCTGTGAGGGTCAAGACCAGGACCAGCCCGAGACCTCTGAGGACCAAGACCAGGACCAGACCGAGACCTCTGAGGGCCAAGACCGGGACCAGCCCGAGACCTCTGAGGGCCAAGACCAGGACCAGCCCGAGACCTCTGAGGGCCAAGACCAGGACCAGACCGAGACCTCTGAGGGCCAAGACCAGGACCAGACCGAGACCTCTGAGGGCCAAGACCAGGACCAGCCCGAGACCTGTGAGGGCCAAGACCAGGACCAGACCGAGACCTCTGAGGGCCAAGACCAGGACCAGCCCGAGACCTCTGAGGGCCAAGACCAGGACCAGACCGAGACCTCTGAGGGTCAAGACCAGGACCAGACCGAGACCTCTGAGGGCCAAGACCAGGACCAGACCGAGACCTCTGAGGGCCAAGACCGGGACCAGACCGAGACCTCTTAGGGCCAAGACCGGGACCAGACCGAGACCTCTGAGGGCCAAGACCGGGACCAGACCGAGACCTCTGAGGGCCAAGACCGGGACCAGACCGAGACCTCTGAGGGCCAAGACCAGGACCAGACCGAGACCTCTGAGGGCCAAGACCAGGACCAGCCCGAGACCTCTGAGGGCCAAGACCAGGACCAGACCGAGACCTCTGAGGGCCAAGACCAGGACCAGACCGAGACCTCTGAGGGCCAAGACCAGGACCAGACCGAGACCTCTGAGGGCCAAGACCAGGACCAGCCCGAGACCTCTGAGGGCCAAGACCAGGACCAGACCGAGACCTCTGAGGGTCAAGACCAGGACCAGACCGAGACCTCTGAGGGCCAAGACCAGGACCAGACCGAGACCTATGAGGGCCAAGACCAGGACCAGACCGAGACCTCTGAGGGCCAAGACCAGGACCAGACCGAGACCTCTGAGGGCCAAGACCAGGACCAGACCGAGACCTATGAGGGCCAAGACCAGGACCAGCCCGAGACCTCTGAGGGCCAAGACCAGGACCAGACCGAGACCTCTGAGGGCCAAGACCAGGACCAGCCCGAGACCTCTGAGGGCCAAGACCAGGACCAGACCGAGACCTCTGAGGGTCAAGACCAGGACCAGACCGAGACCTCTGAGGGCCAAGACCAGGACCAGACCGAGACCTATGAGGGCCAAGACCAGGACCAGACCGAGACCTCTGAGGGCCAAGACCAGGACCAGACCGAGACCTCTGAGGGCCAAGACCAGGACCAGACCGAGACCTATGAGGGCCAAGACCAGGACCAGCCCGAGACCTCTGAGGGCCAAGACCAGGACCAGACCGAGACCTCTGAGGGCCAAGACCAGGACCAGACCGAGACCTCTGAGGGCCAAGACCGGGACCAGCCCGAGACCTCTGAGGGCCAAGACCGGGACCAGCCCGAGACCTCTGAGGGCCAAGACCGGGACCAGACCGAGACCTCTGAGGGCCAAGACCAGGACCAGCCCGAGACCTCTGAGGGCCAAGACCAGGACCAGACCGAGACCTCTGAGGGCCAAGACCAGGACCAGCCCGAGACCTCTGAGGGCCAAGACCAGGACCAGACCGAGACCTCTGAGGGCCAAGACCAGGACCAGACCGAGACCTATGAGGGCCAAGACCAGGACCAGCCCGAGACCTCTGAGGGCCAAGACCAGGACCAGACCGAGACCTCTGAGGGCCAAGACCAGGACCAGCCCGAGACCTCTGAGGGCCAAGACCAGGACCAGCCCGAGACCTCTGAGGGCCAAGACCGGGACCAGCCCGAGACCTCTGAGGGCCAAGACCGGGACCAGACCGAGACCTCTGAGGGCCAAGACCAGGACCAGCCCGAGACCTCTGAGGGCCAAGACCAGGACCAGACCGAGACCTCTGAGGGCCAAGACCAGGACCAGCCCGAGACCTCTGAGGGCCAAGACCAGGACCAGACCGAGACCTGTGAGGGTCAAGACCAGGACCAGACCGAGACCTCTGAGGGCCAAGACCAGGACCAGACCGAGACCTCTGAGGGCCAAGACCAGGACCAGACCGAGACCTCTGAGGGCCAAGACCAGGACCAGACCGAGACCTCTGAGGGTCAAGACCAGGACCAGACCGAGACCTCTGAGGGTCAAGACCAGGACCAGACCGAGACCTCTGAGGGTCAAGACCAGGACCAGCCCGAGAACTCTGAGGGCCAAGACCAGGACCAGACTGAGACCTCTGAGGGTCAAGACCAGGACCAGCCCGAGACCTCTGAGGGCCAAGACCAGGACCAGACCGAGACCTCTGAGGGCCAAGACCAGGACCAGCCCGAGACCTCTGAGGGCCAAGACCAGGACCAGCCCAAGACCTCTGAGGGCCAAGACCAGGACCAGCCCGAGACCTCTGAGGGCCAAGACCAGGACCAGACCGAGACCTCTGAGGGCCAAGACCAGGACCAGACCGAGACCTCTGAGGGCCAAGACCAGGACCAGCCCAAGACCTCTGAGGGCCAAGACCAGGACCAGCCCGAGACCTCTGATGGCCAAGACCAGGACCAGACCGAGACCTCTGAGGGCCAAGACCAGGACCAGACCGAGACCTCTGAGGGCCAAGACCAGGACCAGACCGAGACCTCTGAGGGCCAAGACCAGGACCAGACCGAGACCTCTGAGGGTCAAGACCAGGACCAGCCCGAGACCTCTGAGTGCCAAGACCAGGACCAGACCGAGACCTCTGAGGGCCAAGACCAGGACCAGACCGAGACCTCTGAGGGTCAAGACCAGGACCAGACCAAGACCTCTGAGGGCCAAGACCAGGACCAGACCGAGACCTCTGAGGGCCAAGACCAGGACCAGCCCGAGACTTCTGAGGGCCAAGACCGGGACCAGCCCGAGACCTCTGAGGGCCAAGACCGGGACCAGACCGAGACCTCTGAGGGCCAAGACCAGGACCAGCCCGAGACCTCTGAGGGCCAAGACCAGGACCAGACCGAGACCTCTGAGGGCCAAGACCAGGACCAGCCCGAGACCTCTGAGGGCCAAGACCAGGACCAGACCGAGACCTGTGAGGGTCAAGACCAGGACCAGACCGAGACCTCTGAGGGCCAAGACCAGGACCAGACCGAGACCTCTGAGGGCCAAGACCAGGACCAGACCGAGACCTGTGAGGGTCAAGACCAGGACCAGACCGAGACCTCTGAGGGCCAAGACCAGGACCAGCCCGAGACCTCTGAGGGCCAAGACCAGGACCAGCCCGAGACCTCTGAGGGTCAAGACCAGGACCAGACCGAGACCTCTGAGGGCCAAGACCAGGACCAGACCGAGACCTCTGAGGGTCAAGACCAGGACCAGACCGAGACCTCTGAGGGCCAAGACCAGGACCAGACCGAGACCTCTGAGGGTCAAGACCAGGACCAGACCGAGACCTCTGAGGGTCAAGACCAAGACTTTTTAAGGCCAAGGCAGAGACTGAGACAAGACCGAGACCTCCTAAACCAGGACTAAACCAGGACTAAACCAGGACTAAACCAGGACTAAACCAGGACTAAACCAGGTCTAAATTGTCTCTGTGCTCTGGAGTTTTCGTGTTGACAACATAAACGTCGTTCTGTTTTATAACTCAGACAAACTTCTGTGTTTTTGTATTTCCTTCACAAACTGATGAAATATGGACCTCGAGCTCAGTTCCACCAAACCACGTCGGAATTCCACACAGAATCTGAATCTTCCACATTTTCCGTACCTTCCGTGGTCTCGGCGCCGCTCAGATCCTCGCTCTCCCGCTCTCCGTACTCGGCTCGGACCCAGACCTGGTACCGGGTCTCTGGACTCAGACCCTCCAGGACCGTGCTGGTCTGGGCTCCCGGGATCCGCTTCTGTCCGGACTCGTCGGAGAACTGGGACTTCCACCGGACCAAGTAGGACCGGACCGGACCGGGGGCGGCGGACCACGAGACCACGAAACTGGAATCTGTCGGATCTGAGGTCACGAGGTCCCGAGGAGGTCCGATCTCTGCCAAGAGAGAAGGAGAAGGTTTAGGACTAAAGAGGGTCTAAACCAGGTCCAAAGAGGGTCTAAACCAGGGCTAAACCAGGTCTAAAGAGGGTCTAAATCAGGTCTAAACCAGGACTAAACCAGGGCTAAACCAGGGCTAAACCAGGTCTAAAGAGGGTCTAAATCAGGTCTAAACCAGGACTAAACCAGGGCTAAACCAGGGCTAAACCAGGACTAAAGAGGGTCTAAACCAGGGCTAAACCAGGTCTAAAGAGGGTCTAAACCAGGGCTAAACCAGGTCTAAAGAGGGTCTAAACCAGGACTAAACCAGGTCTAAACCAGGTCTAAAGAGGGTCTAAACCAGGTCTAAAGAGGGTCTAAACCAGGACTATATCAGGACTAAACCAGGACTAAACCAGGTCTAAAATTAGATCAATGTTAGAAGTAATTACTCTGATATAAGACTGACACAGGCTGTTGTTTGTTAAAGTTTGTTTGGGATTTGTCCTGGTTCAGTCCCGGTTCGGTCCTGGTTCAGTCCCGGTTCGGTCCTGGTTCAGTCCCGGTTCAGTCCCGGTTCGGTCCCGGCTCAGTCCCGGTTCGGTCCCGGCTCAGTCCCGGTCTGGGTTTTATGGGGGACTTATTACCGTGTTTATTTTCCACATGGGACGTTCCAGACAGATAATTTCAGTCACATGTTTGAACCAGACAGAACTCCAAAAACCTCAAACCTTTTTCCAGATTTCACCCCGAGACTTTGCAACATGATCATAATATCAGCTCCAGACGCAGAGCTGTCCTGTACAGACCCGGACCAGACCAGGCCGAGACCGGGTTCAGACCGGGTTTAGACCGGGTTTAGACCGGGTTTAGACCTGGTTTTAATCCTGATTTAGTCCCGGTTTAGTCCTGGTTTAGACCTGGTTTAGACCTGGTTTAGAGCTGGTTTAGACCCTCTTTAAACCTGGTTTAGACCTGGTTTAGACCGGGTTTCGTCCTGGTTTAGATCTGGTTCAGACCCTCTTTATACCTGGTTTAGTCCTGATTTAGTTTTGGTTTAGACCTGGTTTAAACCTGTTTTTTGTCCTGGTTTAGACTTGGTTTAGTCCTGGTTTAGACTTGGTTTAGTCCTAGTTTAGTCCTGGTTTAGACTTGGTTTAGTCCTGGTTTAGACTTGGTTTAGTCCTAGTTTAGTCCTGGTTTAGTCCTGGTTTAGACTTGGTTTTGTCCTAGTTTAGTCCTGGTTTAGTCCTGGATTAGTCCTGTCTTAGACCTGGCTTAGTTCTGTTTTAGGCCTGGTTTAGTCCTCTTAGTCCTGTTTTAGTCCTTGTTTAGTCCTGGTTCAGTCCTGGATTAGTCCTGGTTTAGTCCTGGTTTAGTCCTGGTTCAGTCCTGGTTCAGTCCTGGTTCAGTCCTGGTTCAGTCCTGGATTAGTCCTGGTTCAGTCCTGGTTTAGTCCTGGATTAGTCCTGGTTCAGTCCTGGATTAGTCCTGGATTAGTCCTGGTTTAGTCCTGGATTAGTCCTGGTTTAGTCCTGGTTTAGTCCTGGATTAGTCCTGGTTCAGTCCTGGTTTAGTCCTGGATTAGTCCTGGTTTAGTCCTGGTTCAGTCCTGGTTCAGTTCTGGTTTAGTCCTGGATTAGTCCTGGTTTAGTCCTGGATTAGTCCTGTTTTGTCTGGGTAAGTAGTCGTTAGTCGTATTTTTAGTTTGTGGAAAGTTCTTGTATATGTTCCTCATTGTTTCTTTAAACACGTGCGGTTTCCATGGCGCTGCCCTGACCATAATCACAACGTAAACCTGCAAAACCCGAACCCGACTCCTCCTCTTATTCTGAAAACACCCAAACATCCTCACGCTCTTATTCTGAAAACACCACAACATCCTCACGCTCTTATTCTGAAAACATCCACACGCTCTTATTCTGAAAACACCCAAACATCCTCACGCTCTTATTCTGAAAACACCCAAACATCCACACGCTCTTATTCTGAAAACATCTACACGCTCTTATTCTGAAAACACATCCACACGCTCTTATTCTGAAAACACCACAACATCCTCACGCTCTTATTCTGAAAACATCTACACGCTCTTATTCTGAAAACATCCACACGCTCTTATTCTGAAAACACATCCACACGCTCTTATTCTGAAAACACCACAACATCCTCACGCTCTTATTCTGAAAACACCACAACATCCACACGCTCTTATTCTGAAAACATCCACACGCTCTTATTCTGAAAACACATCCACACGCTCTTATTCTGAAAACACCACAACATCCTCACGCTCTTATTCTGAAAACACCACAACATCCTCACGCTCTTATTCTGAAAACACCACAACATCCTCACGCTCTTATTCTGAAAACACCACAACATCCTCACGCTCTTATTCTGAAAACACCACAACATCCACACGCTCTTATTCTGAAAACACCACAACATCCACATGCTCTTATTCTGAAAACATCCACACGCTCTTATTCTGAAAACACAACATCCACACGCTCTTATTCTGAAAACACAACATCCACACGCTCTTATTCTGAAAACATCCACACGCTCTTGTTACACGCTCTTATTCTGAAAACATCCACACGCTCTTATTCTGAAAACATCCTCACGCTCTTATTCTGAAAACATCCACACGCTCTTATTCTGAAAACATCCTCACGCTCTTATTCTGAAAACATCCACACGCTCTTATTCTGAAAACACATCCACACGCTCTTATTCTGAAAACATCTACACGCTCTTATTCTGAAAACACATCCACACGCTCTTATTCTGAAAACATCCACACGCTCTTATTCTGAAAACATCCTCACGCTCTTATTCTGAAAACATCCACACGCTCTTATTCTGAAAACATCCTCACGCTCTTATTCTGAAAACATCCACACGCTCTTATTCTGAAAACATCCTCACGCTCTTATTCTGAAAACATCCACACGCTCTTATTCTGAAAAAAGAGTGAGTGAAATGAGGAGTTTGTGGAGTTGATGCCAAACACAGGAGAAGGAAAAGCGTTTGTGGAGAAGTTTTTCTTTTCCTTTTTCTGTCCCGCCCTCCGTCTGAAAACATGACTTCACCAAATTATAGAAAATGACAGAACGTGAAGGCAGCGAGTTTGACATCTGCTCCTTTCTTTCTCTCCGCTGTCCTTCCCCATCGCTCATCCCTCTCTCACCGCTGTCTGTCCTCTCATCTCCCTCCTCTCTTTTCTCCTTATCTCCTCTTTCTCACTCTCACTCTTCTTTCCTCTTTCCATCTTTCTCTGTCTTGTCTCTTTGTTTCTCCCTCTCTCTCCTCTGTCTCTTTCTCCTTCTCTCCCTCTCTCCCCTTACTCTTCTGTCTCTCTCTCCTCCTCCCTCTTTCTTCACTTCTCTCTCTCTCATCCCTCCTTTTCTCTCTCGTTTCTCCTTCTTTCTCCGCCCACCTCTATCTCTTTCTCCCCCTCTCCTCCCCTCAGTCTCTATCTCTCTCGCCCGTTCCCTCCTTTTTTCTCCTCTCCCTCTCTCTCGTTCCTCCTCTTCTCTCTCATCCTTCTCTTCTGTTCCCTCTCTTTTCTCTTTCTCCTTCCTCCTCTCTTCTCCCCCTCTCTCTCCTGCCTCTCTTCTCCTCTCCCTCTCTTTTCTCTTTCTCCTCCATCCTTCCCTCCCCCTCCTCTCTTCTCCTCCCAGTCTCTCGTCCCTCCTTCCCCTCTCTCTCCTCCCTCTCTTCTCTCTCTTTCCTCTCCCCCCTCTCTCCTCTCTCCTCTTCTCCTCCTCCTTTTCTCTCTCGTTCCTCGTCGTGTCTGAGTCGATGGAAAATTCTCTGTAAACTTGGCAGCTCTGATTTTTCCTACAGTCCTTGAACCTCCGGAGCCTCACGTAACAGAGACGCTAAACTAAACACACAGAGAAAGAGAGAGAAGGAGGAGTGGAAGAGAGAAGAGGAGGAGGAGAGAAAGACAAGAGAGGAGAGGGAAAGAGAAAGAGAGGAGAGAGAAAGAGAGAACCTCCGGACCTCACGTAACAGAGACACTGAACTAAACACAGAGAAAGAGAGAGGAGGAGGAAAGACAAGAGTGAAGAGGAGGAGGAGAGGAGGAGGAGAGAAAGACAAGAGAAGAAAGAAAAAGAAGAAAAGAGAAGAGAGGAGGGAAAGGGAGGAGAGAGAAAGAGAGAACCTCCAGAGCCTGACGTTACAGAGATGCTGAACTAAGCACAGAAAGGAGGAGGAGAGAAAGAGAAGAGAGAGAGAGAAGAGAGGAGAGGAGAGAAAGAGACAAGAAAGAGAAGAGAAAGAGAAGAGATAGGCGAAAAAGAGAGAAAGAGAGGCATGAGAGAGGAAAGAAAGACAAGACAGGAGAGAAAGACAAGAGAAAGAGAGAGTAGAGAGGGAGAAAGAAAGAGAGAAGAGGAAAAGGAGAGAGAGAGAAAGAGAGAGAGAGAGAAGGGGTCAGAGGAGAAAGAGAAGAATGAGAGGAGAGAGCAACCAGAGCGAGAGGAGAAATAGAGAAAAGGGAGATCAAGGCAAAAGGTGAAACAATTCTAATGCATGTACTCCTCCTCCTGTCTGCTCCTGCCTGCTCCTGCCTGCTCCTGTCTGCTCCTGTCTGCTCCTGCCTGCTCCTGCCTGCTCCTGTCTGCTCCTGTCTGCTCCTGCCTGCTCCTGTCTGCTCCTGCCTGCTCCTGCTGCTCCTGCCTGCTCCTGCCTGCTCCTGTCTGCTCCTGCCTGCTCCTGCCTGCTCCTGCTGCTCCTGCCTGCTCCTGTCTGCTCCTGTCTGCTCCTGCCTGCTCCTGTCTGCTCCTGTCTGCTCCTGTCTGCTCCTGCCTGCTCCTGCCTGCTCCTGTCTGCTCCTGTCTGCTCCTGTCTGCTCCTGCCTGCTCCTGTCTGCTCCTGTGTTTTGTGCTTTCAGAATAAGAGTCTCTTCTCGGTGTCAGTGGGAATTCTGCAGTGACATAAAGGGGAAAATATTGGTGTCACATTCCAGACAAGCCCCTGCACTACGGGAGCGCCGAGGGGACACGGGTTACACAACACACACAACACACAACACACAAAACACATCCACACACAAAACACGGACAACACACAACACACACAACACACAACACACAACACACACAACACACAACACACGGACAACACACAACACACAAAACACGGACAACACACAACACACAACACACTAGGGGTGGACAATATGGCAAAAATATCATATCACGATTAAAAAAACAAAATCACACTTTTGATTTTATCACGATCTTAACACAGAAAAACAGAGAATTTAGGCCAAAGAACCTTTCTGAACCCACCCCCCTGAAAAAGTAAATAAATATATATCATCATATATATAATAAAATAAGAATATAATAATTGAACAGTTTTTGGTCAAACTAAAAACATTTTACGAGGCTTTCTGAAAAATAACTCCAGTTCCTGATCTTAAGGGACCGCCCCGGGCCTGGTGCGGTTCTGAGTATCGGGACCAGTATCCGAGCTCCGACCCGCAGGGCGAAGCGCGGAGCTCCGACCCGCAGGGCGAAGCGCGGAGCTCCGACCCGCAGAGCGAACGCAGAGCTCCGACCCGCAGGGCGAAGCGCGGAGCTCCGACCCGCAGGGCGAACGCGGAGCTCCGACCCGCAGGGCGAAGCGCGGAGCTCGGACCCGCAGGGCGAACGCGGAGCTCCGACCCGCAGGGCGAAGCGCGGAGCTCCGACCCGCAGGGCGAAGCGCGGAGCTCCGACCCCGCAGGGCGAACGCGGAGCTCCGACCCGCAGGGCGAAGCGCGGAGCTCCGACCCGCAGCCTGATCTTTGCACTTTGTGGACACCTGCTCCGCTCGGGTCCCGTCCACGGAGCTGCAGGAGGAACAGTTTCCTGTCGCCCGGGCAGAGTCTGAAGAGCAAACAGTGCAGGTGTTTTATAAGTGCAGCTCCTCTGACGCGTGTGAGCGAGAACCACAGAGTCACATTTAAAGAGGCAGAATCAGTCTGTGGCGCTCGGGCATCAGTGCAGAACTGAAAGTTACAGAATGTGTCTACGGTCTCTGCACTTTGGCAGACGGTCCACGCGTTCTTCTTCTTCACCATTTAATATCATCAGATCCAACACTCCTACAACAAACAACACGTCCAACACACTGGAGCCCTGCAAACCAAATGTGTCTCACTGCAGGAGCCTGGAGCTGGGAGGATAAACTGCAGTCCCACAAACTAAATATGAGCGTAAATAAAATATACAAATGAGATGTAATTTATGGTATATATAATTTTATAATCCCTATCTTTATAGGTCTTTGTACAGGTTGTCTATTTTTAAGTAATAAAAAATATCTCATCTTATCTTAACGTACAGAATCAGTGCTGGATGTTTTATTTGGCATTATTATTATTTTTTTTATTTAACCAGGTCCAGATCTCCTTTATTAAGACAAACATCAGTCATGAAGGAAACGTGGAAAGGAACGTAGGAAATATTTAAAAAGTGCAGCAGTGGCAAACAGTCTAAAAAGATCAAGTGCAGTAGCTGTAAACAATAGATGATAAAATGCAATAATCCAAACATTTGAAGCAGTCTAAACTTGGGGATGTGGTCTAAACCCGCGCACGTTTCAGACAATTCCACTTTCCACTGGAGCTCTGAAGACACGGCAGAAGAACAGAGCAGTCAGAGGTGCATTTACCCTAAAAAAAAAACAAGAAACCTGACGAAGAAAGTGAAGAAATCAAGACCTTTTGTGAGAAAGAAAGGAAACGTCAAATTTGTGGGTGGGAACGGTACAGAATATTGCAGATGTTGGCAGAAGCGGGAAAGAAAATGACAATTCTGTCCTGTCCAGAACCTCGACTACACTAAACACATCCAACACACAACTCCGGGTCCTTCTGACAAAAGCTCTGCCTCAGCGTTCTCCAAACTTTTCCCTCTCGTGAACTGCTTTCGGTAAAATGAAAATTCCAGAGAGCTGCTAGTTTTAGCGGTTGAAATATCAGAGCCACGGCGAGCCTCAGACGGGGAACAGTTCAACGCTCATAAGACATAACCCGTTATCCAGTTATCAGTTCACATGTTTGGCGTCAGAATTTAACTTTTACAATGGAAACTGTCATTTAATCCATCAAATCTGAGGTATTCAGCGCAATATGTATCGTTGGGTTCAGTGTGTCTCCGTGGGGTCTAACGCTGGATTCCACTGAACGTCGGTAGTGGATAAATCCGAGTCATTTCTCCCGCCGTAAACTGGTTCCACTGTCACAGTTCAGGAAAATATGGACGCCCCAGAATGTGTCGTGTTTATTCTGTGACCACAAGCGCCGTATCAGCACAAACTCCTCCGCCGCTGAGAGCGCGGCGAGGAGAACTGTCTTCGGGATATTTTGATCTGCGGAGTTGTGTTTGTGTGGAGAAAGTGTCGTCTAAAAAACTCGGAGGAATCCAATTTGTCAACTGGACAAACGTTTATTTCGGTCGAAAACAAACAAATTCGAAAACAAACACACTGCGTTTCTCCTCTGTCGCGGATTACGCTGCGGTCCGCTGAACATCGGGAGTGGATAAACCCGAGTCAGTTCTCCTGAGGTCCGTTCTGAACACGTTCTGTCGCCACATTCGGGAAAATATGGACGTCCGAGAAAGTTTAACTCTTTGAGAACCGCAGGAATCCCCAGTGACACCGCGACGTACGACTATAATTTACAGTTTTTACTAGAAATGTCCCAATCAGGATTTTTTTGGTTTCCGATCCAACCCGATTTTTAAAGGAGTGCTCTTTCCAATACCGATCCCTCGACCGGTGTTTGCTGCTGTGGCTTTGCCGTCTTGCGCTCGTAAATCTCAAACTCGTCCGGATGATTCTTTTGGAAGTGACGAATCAAACTGGTGGTGTTAAAGTGGCTCTGCCGGTTCCTCCAGAAGAATCTGTTTGTTTGCGGCGATTCTCTGTCGCTGTTCGACTCTCGTTGTGTTGTACAGTCGTCCTGCGCTATAACGACGTTCACCTTCAGGCGATTTTTTTTGGTGCTATTTTGCAAGCTTTTAATTAAAAGTTTTTGTTGTTTTTTTTACAGCATCGTGTTCTGCGTTCTGATTGGCTGAGGGAGAACCTGCACATTGTGTTCTGCGTAATCAAAGGCGGCAAGTCTGTTTATTAAAAAAAAAACAGCGCCAACAACTCCCCATAACTGTGTTTTTCACTCCCCGCTCCTCAGGTTAGATCACAGCCGAGTTACACCTCGATCGCCCTCCCTGCTCATATCACACAGGGGTTCTACAGGGTTCTACAGGGTTTTACAGGGTTTTACAGGGTTTTACAGGGTTCTACAGGGTTTTACAGGGTTTTACAGGGTTCTACAGGGTTTTACAGGGTTTTACAGGGTTTTACAGGGTTTTACAGGGTTTTTCAACGTTGCAGATTTCGCCTTTCGCAGGTTATTTTTAGAACGTTATTCCCGCGATAAACAAGGCAGTGAAAAGTCCCACACAGCGACACGGCGGCGTTTTGTTTTACGGCTGCCGTGAAGCGCGTCGATCCCGCAAAAAACCTGTGAAACTGGATCCGATACTGTCCGATAGTCACAAAAGAGCCGGATCGGAAGCCGAAATCGGATGGGGACAGCCCTAATACGGACGCCCAAGAAAGCTGAACCCTTTAGAAACCACAGCATATGACGACTGTATAACTGACAGTTTTTACAGCAAACCTCGGAGTTGGCGTCGCCGTGATACGATGGCCCAGTGACCACTTTGCGTTCGATTCCCGCCGCCTCGTCCCCGGCCTTCCCTCGCTCCTTTGCCACAGTTTTCCTCTTCCACCGCAGCAGCTACGGTGACGCTGCAGCTTCCCCCGAACTGCCAAACTGAAGAAACATTCTCCCGAGTTTTCCTCTGCATATTTTACCACGGGAAGTTTACATTTTAAGTCATCTTGTTTATTTATTCACTGCACCGGAGCCACGACGATCAACAGTGTGGTCAAAGACTGACTGAAAGAACACGCGATCGGCCACGGAAAAACAACACAGGCGGAGAAGAAAAATGTGCAGCGTCAGGTGTCACGTCTTCTTCCTTCTGTTTGTTTTAGACTCGGTGTTTATTTGGAAGCGACGGTTATTTATCAAACACACAACCTGCGTTTAAAGGTTAATGTGATGTCGGGAATCACTCGCTCCGGCTGATAAACAGTTCGCTCACGTTCGCCGTCAGTGACTCAGTTTTGTCAGGTCGACGATTACGTGTTCAGAAAAAAACTTGTGTTACTGTGAAAGTCGCTACAAAGTTTCCCTGAAGACACTTTCTCCGCACGTCGAAATGACCCAAAGGCGATTCTCCCCGTTTGCCGTGAGCGCCGTCATTTCCGCCGAGACGTAAATCCAACCACACACCGAACCATCCCGGGTTTGTGTTCGGAACGCACGTTTGTTTGGCCGCCCCGTCGCACTTTCCGGAGGTGGAGGTGGGTTTTCCGCGAGAGCAAGAGAACGCGGCGTTATTCCGTGTAAACGCAGCGCCCCCTGGAGCTTAGACGTCGACAGACATGTTCTGAAATGATCCCCGTGCCTCAGTCTAGGGCTGCTTGATTATGGGAAAAAACATTAGCGCGATTATTTTGGTCAATATAGAAATCACGTTTATTTTTTAGCTACACGATGAATTTATTCAGCATTTCTCTCTCAGAAAAAACACTTTATTATTGATAATTTGCGCAAAACTTTCAAATTGAAAATAAATACAGGCTAGAAATATGTACCTCAGAGCAGTTTTATGATGTATAAAACATAAAATGAATAAATTATACTTTGAACATGAAGTAAGGCAGAGAAAAACATAAATATATCCTAAATAAACTGTACACGAGGGACGTAACAATAAGGTAAATCTGGTGATATCGTATCGTCAAAGGTCTCACAATAATATCGTGGAGCATCACAATATATCGAATCCCAAGTGTCTTTGCTTAAATGAACAGTTCTGATGCAGAAATAGCTAAAAAACAGAGGGAACTACATAGACCATGATCCTTTGCTCCGTTTCAGTGCAGACGACATGAAGAAATAACTGTTCTAAGCACTTTCACATCTTCATTCTGTGGATTAAGTCTGTGAAGCATTTTTAGAGGAAAAAGGAGCAGATTCACAGTTTTATATTGTAATAAATCTGGTCCAGTGAGATCAAAATTCAATTAACTGGACCGCTTTAATGTCAGATGCCCTCCCTGGGCCTCAGATGCCCTCCCTGTGCTTCAGATGCCCTCCCTGTGCTTCAGATGCCCTCCCTGTGCCTCAGATGCCCTCCCTGTGCCTCAGATGCCCTCCCTGTGCTTCAGATGCCCTCCCTGTGCACCTCAGATGCCCTCCCTGTGCACCTCAGATGCCCTCCCCGTGCCTCAGATGCCCTCCCTGTGCACCTCAGATGCCCTCCCCGTGCCTCAGATGCCCTCCCCGTGCCTCAGATGCCCTCCCTGTGCACCTCAGATGCCCTCCCTGTGCACCTCAGATGCCCTCCCTGTGCCTCAGATGCCCTCCCTGTGCCTCAGATGCCCTCCCTGTGCACCTCAGCATGTCCTGAAACGCACGAGATTCCTGGATGAGTTCAAAGTTCAGATTTCCGTGTCTCTCCCGGACGGATTTCCAAACGAGTCCCAAACTTAAACCGCAATTACAGTGAGAAAAATGGGCAAAGTGACAGTTCCACGTTTTCCCGGAGGCTCATGTGTGTGTGATCCGCGCCGCCGGGACACGCGTCGGCTCCGGAATGACCTGTAATTTGGGAAGAACACGTGTATCTGCGGACGGAGCCGAGTCGCTCTGGAGAAAACCCGGAGCTCGAGGCCAAAGGAGATTTAGGAGCTGCAGGAAATGTGTCTGCTCAAGTTTGGACGAAAGAACGACTCAAAACAGCAACGTAAATCAGACCTGAACCAGGACTGAACCAGGACTGAACCAGGACTGAACCGGGACTGAACCGGGTCTGAACCAGGACTGAACCAGGACTGAACCGGGACTGAACCGGGACTGAACCGGGACTGAACCAGGACTGAACCAGGACTGAACCGGGACTGAACCAGGACTGAACCGGGACTGAACCGGGACTGAACCGGGACTGAACAAGGACTGACCTGGGTCTGAACCGGGACTGAACCGGGACTGAACCGGGACTGAACCGGGACTGAACCGGGACTGAACCAGGACTGAGCCAGGATTAAAACAGGACTAAAACAGGACTGAACCAGGACTGAACCAGGATTAAACCAGGACTAAACCAGGACTGGACCAGGACTCACCCTCCAGCGTGGTCTCCTCTCCGCTGACGGCAGAACTCTCTCCTCTCGGGTACTGGGCCTGGACCTGGACCTGGTACCGGGTGTGCGGGGTCAGGTGGGGCAGGACGGCGCTCTTCGTGTGGCCCGGCACCGACATGGAGACGTAGTGCTCGGCGACGCCCCCCCGAGGCACCGGGCGGAACTTCACCAGGAACGCCTCCACGTTGGGAGCGTCGATGGCCCACGAGGCCCTCATGCTCCGGGGGCCGATCTCCGAGAAGGACAGAGAGCGAGGGGCCACCAGCTCTGAGGAGAGACGAGAGACGGGTTAACGAAGCGTCTTTCAAACTTTTTACAGACTATTTCCACATCCAAGAGTCCGTATTACGTTATTTTCTGTATGTAGAATACTGTTTCCTCATCAAAAACATGGAGTTGTGTTTTGTTTCATTCACAAACCTGCAGATTCAAACGGAAACCACTCTGTTCCACACATAAACTGTATAAAAAAGTGGACTGAGTAAGAACATTAAGACATTTTATTTATTTGGCGCCTTCCTGGACACCCCGCTCTGAACCAGGACTAAGCCAGGACAAAACCAGGACTAAACCAGAGCAAAACCAGGACTAAACCAGGACAAAACCAGGACTAAACCAGGACTGAACCAGGACTGAACCAGGACTGAACCAGGACTAAAGCAGAGCAAAACCAGGACTAAACCAGGACTGAACCAGGACTGAACCAGGACTAAAGCAGAGCAAAACCAGGACTAAACCAGGACTGAACCAGGACTGAACCAGGACTAAAGCAGAGCAAAACCAGGACTAAACCAGGACTAAACCAGGTCTAAACCAGGACTAAACCGGGACTAAACCAGGTCTAAACCAGGACTAAACCAAAGCAAAACCGGGACAAAACCAGGACTAAACCAGGACTAAACCAGGTCTAAACCAGGACTAAACCGGGACTAAACCAGGACTAAACCAGGACTGAACCAGGACTAAACCAGGACTAAACCAGGACTAAACCAGGTCTAAACCAGGACTAAACCAGGACTAAACCAGAGCAAAACCGGGACAAAACCAGGACTAAACCAGGACTAAACTGGGACTAAACCGGAACTAAACCAGGACTAAACCAGAGCAAAACCAGGACAAAACCAGGACAAAACCAGGACTAAACCAGGACTAAACCGGGTCTAAACTGGGACTAAAGCAGAGCAAAACCAGGACAAAACCAGGACAAAACCAGGACTAAACCAGGACAGAATCAGGACTAAACCAGAGACTAAACCAGGACTAATCCAGGACTAAACCAGGACTAAACCAGGACTAAACCAGGACAGAATCAGGACTAAACCAGAGACTAAATCAGGACTAATCCAGGACTAAACCGGGACAAAACCAGGACTAAACCAGGTCTAAACCAGGACTAAACCAGGACTAAACCAGGTCTAAACCAGGACTAAACCAGGACTAAACCAGAGCAAAACCGGGACAAAACCAGGACTAAACCAGGACTAAACTGGGACTAAACCGGAACTAAACCAGGACTAAACCAGAGCAAAACCAGGACAAAACCAGGACAAAACCAGGACTAAACCAGGACTAAACCGGGACTAAACCAGGACTAAACCAGGACTAAACCAGGACTAAACCAGGACTAAACCAGGCTGTGGATCTGTGCACATCACAATCACAGTAGAGCAAAGTGTTTTTTTCACATTTGGACCAAAATGGCGGCGCTGCCCAATCAGAAACAGTTTTGAAACAGGAGAATAAAAATAGCTCAAACGTGCGCAAATCATTCCAGGTTTAGTCAACTGTGAGGGAAACTGCACCATGATTAGAATCAGCCCACAGCAGCCACATCAGTGAAACACCCCCCCCCCTCAGCCCACCGCAGAGATCCTTATTCCTGCCTTATCTCCCCCAGACTCGACTGTTGCAACAGACTTCTGCGCCGCCTCCCCTCCGCCCTCCTCCCCCTCACCCCCACCCGCTCCACATCACCCCTGTCCTCAGAGCACCTCCGCCGACTCCCCGGACAACAAGAGCCTTTTCACAACAGCAGACGTGCCGCGCTTCAGGTTTGAATGGAGAAGGAAGCGTGAAGACTTTACCCGATACTGGAAGAAAACAGAAGGAACTGGTTCACTCAGACTGATTCTACGATTACAATTAAAAATCAGTTTCATGATGTGGATATTAGCGATAGATTTGTGCAGACGGAGTTTGAGACATGTCTGTGTTTTGCTCAGTAGTTCACCAGGACTGAATCAGGACTAAACCAAGACTAAACCAGGTCTAAACCAGGACTGAACCAGGTCTGAATCAGGACTGAACCAGGACTGAACCAGGTCTGAATCAGGACTGAACCAGGACTAAACCAGGACTGAAACCAAGACTAAACCAGGACTGAAACCAAGACTAAACCAGGACTGAACCAAGACTGAACCAAAACTAAACCAGGACTGAACCAAAACTAAACCAGGACTGAACCAAAACTAAACCAGGACTGAATCTGGACTGAACCAGGACTAAACCAGGACTAAACCAAGACTAAACTAGGACTAAACCAAGACTGAACCAGGACTAAACCAGGACTGAATCTGGACTGAACCAGGACTAAACCAGGACTAAACCAAGACTAAACTAGGACTAAACCAAGACTAAACCAAGACTAAATCATGACTGAACCAGCACTAAACCAGGACTGAACCAGGACTAAACCAGGACTAAATCAGGACTGAACCAGGACTAAACCAGGACTGAACCAAAATTAAACCAAGACTGAACCAGGACTGAACCAAGACTAAACCAGGACTAAACCAGGACTGAAGAAGGACTAAACCAAGACTAAACCAGGACTAAACCAAGACTAAACTAGGACTAAACCAAGACTAAACCAAGACTGAACAAGGGCTAAACCAGGACTGAACCAGGACTGAACCAGGACTAAACTAGGACTGAACCAGGACTGAACCAGGACTGAACCAGGACTAAACTAGGACTGAACCAGGACTGAACCAGGACTAAGGTTTTGCCTTCTTGGTGCTGCTCAGTCGTTTCACTGACGCTCGTCGTTGTTTCCTTTAAGTTTTCGTCTTTCTTCCCTCGATCGTTGTGGATAAATTCTTCATGAAGAATGTTTCTCCTTTGTGGACCTTGTTGGATGACGATTTGGTGACGGGGCAGATTTATGAAGCTGCTGGAGAATACGCCACATTTACACACATTTACCACAGAAAAACATTCACCAGAAGCTCCACAAACAACGGGACACTTCAAACCGATGTGAAAAAGCTCTGGTGGAGCTGACGTGGCCGTAAACATCATGATAACAAAGCGCCGCAGGCTGTGGGTCCCTCCTGTGGGTCGCTGCACATCACTGAGCAGAGCGTTTTTCACACTTGCACCAAAACGACGATACGACTGCGAAAACGGTTTTGAATAGAAGAGAATACAAAACGCCGAAACGTGCACGAATCAGTCCAGATACAGCTGTGGGTGAGTAAATGGAGAGCGAAACTATAACGTGGTCAAAAGTTCTAAAAGGGAGAAGGTCAGAAGAGGTCAGAAGAAGCCTCCAGCAAAACAAAACGAGGTTCTTTCTCCCTGGGGTTCCTCGGCTGCAAAGGCTCAAAGAAGCAGGAGCCATTTTGTGACGTCAGAGGAAGCTTCAGATGTTCGTGTTTGCGTCTGTCGGCTGCTGTGGACACCTGAGCCGGGGTCAGGCTGCCCGGGGTCAGGCTGCCCGGGGTCAGGCTGCCCGGGGTCAGGCTGCCCGGGGTCAGGAAGACAGTCGGGGTCAGAGGTCAGAGGGGTCAGAGGTCAAATAGTGTAAATAACCAGAGGAAATCCCATTGACAGCGACCGACACAGAAGGACTGCTTCTACTATTATTCACACGAACCAGGACTAAATCAGGACTGGACCAGGTCTGAACCAGGACTAAACCAGGACTAAACCAGGACTAAACCAGGACTAATCCAGGACTAATCCAGGACTGAATCAGGACTGAACCAGGACTGAACCAGGACTGAACCAGGACTAAACCAGGACTAATCCAGGACTGAATCAGGACTGAATCAGGCCTTAAACAGAATTAAACCAGGACTGGACTGAACCAGGACAAAACCAGGAGTAAACCAAGGCTAAACCACAACTGAACCAGGACTGAACCAGGACTGAACCAGGACTGAACCACAACTGAACCAGGATTAAACTGAGACTAAATCAGGAATAAACCAGAACTACACCAGGATTGAACCAGGACTGAACCACAAGTGAACCAGGACTGAACCAGGACTGGAGCAGGACTAAATAGGTCCAGGACTGAACCAGGACTGTGGCTGGACTCTCAGGTCTCTCTTTGGAGATAATTGGGTTAATTCAAACCTGCTGAAAACCCACTGACCTTCACATTCCCCACAGAAAATAACAGCAGATATAAGAGCGCAGAGACCCTACTGGACCACGTTTAGTCCTGGTCTAGTCCTGGTCCAGTCCTGGTTCAGTCCTGGTTCAGTCCTGGTCTAGTCCTGGTCTAGTCCTGGTTCAGTCCTGGTCCAGTCCTAGTCCAGTCTTGGTTCAGTCCTGGTCTCAGCTGCAGTGCATTAGGGGGCAAACCTGTTCTCCATGTGTTTCTGTTTCTCTTCAGTTTCAAGGACTTTGGATCAAACTAAAACCCGAGCGGAGCCTTTATTCCAAAATGAAAAGACTTTAAGCCGTAAGATTAATATGACACGTCTGTGGAGCCGATCCAAACAAACAATGTTATGGTTTAACTGTTACGGATCGTTAGTTTCAGAAAGGCGCTGATATAATAAACAGCCGAGCTCCTGTGCGTTTGGAGACGATGTCAAACCTGCGCCTCTGTCCACTGTCCTCCTGACGGGACATCCAGTGTTGGGAAAGTTCATTTTCTGCAGGAAATCGTTCAAAGTTCAGTTCACAAATTTCAAAACGAACGAGTCTGTTCACAGTTCACAGCAGACGATTATCACAGCGGCGGAAAGTGCGGCCACGTTGAGTCGCGTAACTTCCGGTCAGTGCCTTTCTCCGGCAAAATCCCTGCGGAAAAGTGTGGGATATTTCTGAGCAGCTTCGTAAATCTGCCCCAACACCAAATCTTCATCCAACAAGGAACAAAGAACAGATTCTGTCCATGAAGAATTTATCCACAACGATCGAGGGAAGAAAGATGAAAACTTAAAGGAAACAACGACGAGCATCAGAGAAACGACTGAGCAACACCAACGTTCTGGAGGAAACAGAAGGAACTGGTTCACTCAGACTGATGCTAGAGTTAAAGTTAAAAATCGATTTTGTGATATCGATATTAGCATAAGTAAGTAAGTAAGTAAGTAAGTAAGTAAGTAAGTAAGTAAGTAAGTAAACTTTATTAATATAGCACCTTTCACAGATAAAATCATAAAGTGCTTTACAGAGTGCAAGTGAGAATAAATAAAATGCAAAACAATAAATGTTCAAACAGTTAAATAAGAAAATGTGAAGTGTAATTGACTAAAAGCTCGTCTGAATAACAGTTTCTTCAGCTGCTCTTTAAAGGAATCAACAGAGTCGGCCACACGAAGAGACAGAGGCAGGGCCTCCACAGTCTAGGGGCGACTGCTCGAAAGGACACGGCTCCTCGAGTTTTAAACCGGATCTTAGGGAAGCTCAGGAGGTTCTGGCCCGAGGACCAGAGGGAGCGGCCAGAGGTGTGAGGAATCAGCATTTCTGAGATGTATTCAGGGGCCTGGCCATTAAAAGCACTCAAAGTCAAGGCTAAAATTTTAAAATCGCTTCTAAATTTGACAGGTAGTCAGTGTAAAGAGGATAAACCCGGTGTGATGTGAGCGCTTCTGTTGGTTCCTGTTAAAAGCCTCGCCGCAGCGTTCTGAACCAACTGGAGACGAGTGACTGCAGATTTGTTAAAACAAGTAAAAAGAAAATTACAGAGAGTTTTGTGCTGTTTAAATGCTATAGATTAAATGTCGACCATTTAAACTGCACAAGTCTCTCAGTCTGTGCTGATATCGGCATCACTTTTAATTTGAATTCCCTCAGTCTGAGTGAACCAGTTCCTTCTGTTTCCTCCAGAACGTTAGTGTTGCTCAGTCGTTTCCCTGACGCTCGTCGTTGTTTCCTTTAAGTTTTCGTCTTTCTTCCCTCGATCGTTGTGGATAAATTCTTCATGGACAGAATCAGTTCTTTGTCGGCCTTGTTGGATGAAGATTTGGTGTTGGGGCAGATTTATGAAGCTGCTCAGAAATATGCGGCACTTTTCCACAGTGATTTTGCCGGAAAAAAGCACTGAGCAGACGTTGTGTGACTCAACATCGCGGCACTTCCTGCTGTTGTGATAATAGCCTATTGTTTATAGTTAATAATTCGTTCATAGTTCCAAAAAATGAACTAGTTCAGAGTTCTGCTATTTTTTCAATTAAGTTTCAATAAAGTTTGCAGATAAATGTTCGGTTCCTCCCGCGTCCTCGACTCTTTTAAATGTTCATGTGGTGAATTTTTGTCGCTCCGGCTTCAGTCGCTGCTTTTCGTTTTGTCTTGTTTCAGCGGCTCATGTGGAGATGTGACGCTGGGGGCTCGTTGCCAGATTGAACGTTTTTCCGCTGAATATTAAGGACTCTTTACTGTGTATTTAGCCAGGTTTTTGTCTGAAATCCTAAAGAAATCTGGAACCCTACGTACTGAACAAAGTTAAAGAGAAGCTCATGTCATTCACAGACTCCAGAACGAACGATCACAGTTCATCAGGCAGAAAAACAGAGAGTTCAGTTCACGTTCGCCCAAAATGTTCAGGTACAACACTGGGAACATCTGCTGTGCTTTGGAGCGGAGTTTATTCACTGTTATGACCACAAATCGTATAAACAAGTGGACTAAGTGAGTGCAACGTCGCATTTGCCTCCAGCCAAATGAAGCTCATCGAGGCTGCCAGTCACATCCTCGATTCACGCTTACGTCTCAAACCAGGAACGCGTTTGGAAACCTGCGACGAGACTTCCTCTGGGCTCTGTTCGCGGTCGTGAGTCTGACAAGATCTTGGAAAAATGAGAAAATGTCCCAGTTTTCTTCATCTCCGCGTCATTACAGTGTTCCGTTATGTTCGGCTCAGCCAGAATTCCGACCATACTTCAGTTTTCCTCATTTCCCCACTGACGCACAACTCCGAGCGCACTAGGAACATGCGATTAGACGAGACGAGGATGATTCCAAACAGCTCATACGTCTGCAGGTTTCATTTTACCAACATCGCATTTAGTTCAGTGGGGATTTCTCTGTGTATATTGGGGCAGTCTGAGGTAGGGCCCGACCGATATGGGATATTCCACATGGACATGTTTTACCTAAAGCTCAGACTCTCGATATTCTGCCCATTTAATCCAGTTTACAGACAGATAAATGTCATGATCTGTGGCGGGGCATCAGGGTTTATCTGAGGAGTCATGTGTCTGTGTCCGTCCCGCCCCTGAACGCATCACCACGTGCGTTTGTTTACAGCCGCAGCCTCAGATCCACCTGCACAACACTGAGATTCTGTTGTTTTTGCGGCCGCTCAGTGTGAGTCTGGATTAAAGGACAGTTCTTAGTGCTGATCTGAGAGGAGCCTGTGTGAGGCTGAGTGTTGAAATGTGTCGGTTTGAAGCTCGTTTTGGTTCTTTCTCATTGGTTAGCGATTACCTGCTGTAGCTTGCACACATAAACAGGCTGTTTTCTCTTCTGTTAGCGACTGTAAAGTGACTATAGTGGCCGTATATATGTTACTGGACACGCACTGATATGGAAATGAGCTGTGAATAGAGGTGTGAATTATCCGCATTTAGCAGATCATTAATTACCACGGCGCACACGCATTTACTGCTAAAAGAATAGCGGTAGTTTACTTATAGTACTTTCTTTATTGGCTAGAATATCGTACAAAAACACACATTAGGCCGACCGACTGTCTTTCAATATGACGTAAAGAGGCAGAAGAACAAGAAATGTCGCCTAAATAAACCCGACTGAAAATCCAACAGAGCCAAACCAAAGTTTTATAAACAACTGAAAATTTACAGTGAATTTTTACGTCACAAATATATCGGCAGCTCCAACAACCATTTTATCAGCATCGTATTGGCCACAACAAAATCCATATCGATTGGGCCCTAGTCTGAGGTACTCTCTTGTATACTGGGGTTAGTCTGAGGTTCTCTCTGGGGTTCTCTCTGAGGTACTCTGAGGTTCTCTCTGGGGTTTTCTCCGGGGTTCTCTCTGGGGTTCTCTCTGAGGTACTCTGAGGTTCTCACTGGGGTTTTCTCTGGGGTTCCCTCTGGGGTTCTCTCTGGGGTTCTCTCTGGGGTTCTCTCTGGGGTACTCTGTGGGGTTCTCTCCGGGGTTCTCTCTGGGGTTCTCTCTGGGGTTCTCTCTGGGGTTCTCTCTGGGGTTCTCTCTGGGGTTCTCTCTGGGGTTCTCTCTGGGGTTCTCTCTGGGGTTCTCTCTGGGGTTCTCTCTGGGGTACTCTCTGGGGTTCTCTCTGGGGTTCTCTCTGGGGTTCTCTCTGGGGTTCTCTCTGGGGTTCTCTCTGGGGTTCTCTCTGGGGTTCTCTCTGGGGTTCTCTCTGGGGTTCTCTCTGGGGTTCTCTCTGGGGTTCTCTCTGAGGTTCTCTCTGAGGTTCTCTCTGGGGTTCTCTCTGGGGTTCTCTCTGGGGTTCTCTCTGGGGTTCTCTCGGGTACTCACGTTGCTTCTGGAGGCGGCTCAGCTCTTGCTCGATCCTCAGGCAGATGGACTGGGTCAGTTCTCTCGAGATCTTCTGAAACGCGTCGAAATCCTCCACCTCAAACACGTGAGTCTGAGGAGGGTCACTCGCGATGGCCTCCAGCTCACTGCGGACCTGCAAGAGACCGGTTATAGACCAGGACTACACCAGGTCTTAACCAAACCTAAATCAGACCTAAACCAGCCCTAAACCAGAACTTAACGAGGCCTGAACCAGGACTAAACCGGACCTAAACCAGTCCTATACAAGGACTAAACCAGGACTAAATCTGCACTAAACAAAAATTTTAAAAACAGATTTAAACCAGATCTAAACCTGGACTAAACCAGCCCTAAACAAGGACTAAACTAGATCTAAACCAGGACTAAATCAGCCCTAAACAAGAACTAAACCAGACCTAAACCAGACCAAAATCAGGATTAAACCAGGAATAAACCAGGTCTAAACTAGACCTAAACCAGAACTATACCAGCCCTAAACTAGTACTAAACCAGGGCTGAACCAGGACTAAACCAGACCTAAACCAGGACTAAACCAGACCTAAACCAGAACTAAACCAGCCCTAAACAAGTACTAAACCAGCCCTAAACTAGTACTAAACCAGGGCTAAACCAGGACTAAACCAGATCTAAACCAGGTCTAAACCAAGACTAAACCAGGACTAAACCGGGTCTCACCGCTTCCTTGACTCCCACGGCGAACACTTCGACGTCGCCGGCGCGCAGTTTGGAGGCGGCGTCTCTGAAGGCGTCGGAGGACTTGCCGTCGGTGATGAGGATGGTGACGGTGGGGACCTGGGCTCTGGCGCCCCTGCTGGCCTGGAGGACTCTCTCCCGGATGTACGTGAGCGCTCGGCCTGTGTTGGTGGAGCCGCCGCGGTACGGGAACGTCCGGATCCCCCTGAGCACCGAGTCCAAGTCCTGAGGCCCAGAGAGACGAACGATCAGAGGATTGTGTTTATACGATGTTCTACAGACATTTCATTTTCTGTTCATGGAGTCGAATCACAGCCACTCACTTCCTGTTTGGAACGATGTGGTTACGGTTTTGCTCTGTTCATTTATATACAGACTGAGGGAGAATCTGACCCTGTCTGTACCTGCGGTGTGTCTGGTGTGAGCTGTGCTTTGGTGTGTGTATCTGTTCATACAGTTAAATTTGTATTTGTGCTGCAAACAATGAATTTCACAAATCAGATTAATCACACTTTAGAATTTTGATTAATCACAGTTAATTATTCTTCAAAAAAGACCAAAATATTTTTACAAAAATGCAATTTATTATCAAAAAGTTATATTCTTGACATTTTTCTATCGCTGGTAGTTTAGTTGTCGTGCTCAGCTTGTTGTTGTTGTACATTTAGCGTCGTTGAGCCGCTGAATCAAACCCGTGTTTTGCTTTAAGACGTATTTTAAACTTGTTGTGCTTCTGTGGAAGAAGAGAGTTCATCGCTGCAATATCTGCAAACTCCCTTAGTTTATCGAAAGTCCCGTGGGGCAGTTTTTTGCAGAGAAATTTGCCGCTGAGCTCCAGTCACCGTCTCATCTGTCGTCTTCACATCCGTATGGACCTGATCACTGACCTAATAACCTGCGCCGCCTTCAGGACCATCTGCACTTTCCACAGAGGAGAGTTCAGAATAAACTGTGGGATTAATCTGCGTTAAAAAAACCATTAGTGCGGTATTTTTTTGTGACTAATCGCATGAGTTAACACGTTAACGATGACAGCACTAATTTAAATACAAATACTCAAGCTCGAATGTAAAATCCAATTCAGAAAGACTTCATTTGGACAGTCGGCCTTTTCAGTTTGTGCCGCAAACTCCTGGAATCCGGTCCCACAGAAATAAGGAACGTGAGCTCTACCCAGAGCTTTAGCAGATCTGTGAAACAGCGGCTTCTGGACAATCAGACGTGAACATTACTAATCTGTGTTTTAATATCACAGCAAATGTCTCTGTGTTGTTTTGTGATTGTGATTTGTGTTTATTGTCTTTAATGTATGTGCTGTGTGTGTTTTTAGCATGTTCTCATTTTACTAATATGTTACTGTTAATATTCACTGATCTTTAATGTCTTTGTCATGTGTGATGGACTGAATGTTTCTGTGCCTGTGTCCTGTTTTTGTCTTGCCATCGTCCTGCCAATGGGACTGTGGACGAACCTGATCCTGCACAGCGACTCTGGCACATTTACAGCTGCACTAACACAGGCTGATTCATGTCCACCGTCCCTTTAATACATAAACATAAACCGCAGGAAACAGCAGTACTGTACTGAGGTCTGTGCTGAGGTGTGTGTTGTGTGTGTACCTGCTGTGTGTTGTCTCAGTTTGGTGTGTGTTGTGTGTGTACCTGGTGTGTGTTGTGTGTGTACCTGGTGTGTGTTGTGTGTGTACCTGGTGTGTGCTGAGGTGTGTGTTGTGTGTGTACCTGGTGTGTGCTGAGGTGTGTGTTGTGTGTGTACCTGGTGTGTGCTGAGGTGTGTGTTGTGTGTGTACCTGGTGTGTGCTGAGGTGTGTGTTGTGTGTGTACCTGGTGTGTCCTGAGGTGTGTGTTGTGTGTGTACCTGGTGTGTCCTGAGGTGTGTGTTGTGTGTGTACCTGCTGTGTGTTGAGTTTGGTGTGTGTTGTGTGTGTACCTGGTGTGTCCTGAGGTGTGTGTTGTGTGTGTACCTGGTGTGTGCTGAGGTGTGTGTTGTGTGTGTACCTGGTGTGTGCTGAGGTGTGTGTTGTGTGTGTACCTGGTGTGTGCTGAGGTGTGTGTTGTGTGTGTACCTGGTGTGTGCTGAGGTGTGTGTTGTGTGTGTACCTGGTGTGTGCTGAGGTGTGTGTTGTGTGTGTACCTGCTGTGTGCTGAGGTGTGTGCTGAGGTGTGTGTTGTGTGTGTACCTGGTGTGTCCTGAGGTGTGTGTTGTGTGTGTACCTGGTGTGTGCTGAGGTGTGTGTTGTGTGTGTACTTGGTGTGTCCTGAGGTGTGTGTTGTGTGTGTACCTGGTGTGTGCTGAGGTGTGTGTTGTGTGTGTACCTGGTGTGTGCTGAGGTGTGTGTTGTGTGTGTACCTGGTGTGTGTTGAGGTGTGTGTTGTGTGTGTACCTGGTGTGTCCTGAGGTGTGTGTTGTGTGTGTACCTGGTGTGTGCTGAGGTGTGTGTTGTGTGTGTACCTGGTGTGTGCTGAGGTGTGTGTTGTGTGTGTACCTGGTGTGTGCTGAGGTGTGTCTTGTGTGTGTACCTGGTGTGTCCTGAGGTGTGTGTTGTGTGTGTACCTGGTGTGTGCTGAGGTGTGTGTTGTGTACCTGGTGTGTGCTGAGGTGTGTGTTGTGTGTGTACCTGGTGTGTGCTGAGGTGTGTGTTGTGTGTGTACCTGGTGTGTGCTGAGGTGTGTGTTGTGTACCTGGTGTGTGCTGAGGTGTGTGTTGTGTGTGTACCTGGTGTGTGCTGAGGTGTGTGTTGTGTGTGTACCTGGTGTGTGCTGAGGTGTGTGTTGTGTGTGTACCTGGTGTGTGTTGAGGTAGAACTCGGGGTGCGGGTCTCGGCTGTACTGGACCAGGCTGATCTGGGCTTTGTTGGGTCCGATGTCGAAGGTCTTGACCAGGATTTCGAGAAAAGCTCGAACTTTGGCGAAGTTTGAGGGGCCGATGCTGTAGGAGCCGTCGACGAGGAGCACGACATCCGCCTGAACGTCCACGTCCAACGAGCACTCTGAGAGGAGAGGGGGAGGAAGGAGAAAAGACAAGTTAAGATCAGCCTTTATTGTCTCTCTCTTCGCTAGTTCGATTATTTGTTCCGCACCAGGCAGTAAAAATAGTTCTTCTGTATCAGACAGACTCCAGTTTGTTCCTTTCACATAGGGCTGGGCGGTATACCGTTTGAACCGGTATACCGGTAATTTTTATTTTTATGATATGAATTTTTTATTTACCGCCATACCGTGTGTGCGCGCATATGTCGGCAACACAGAGCGGCGGAACGTCGCTGTGATAGATTGAGCGGGGGCTGTTTTTCAGTGTTACACCAAACAAGCCAACAAGCCAGGTAAGGATAGCGAGTTGAGTGGTGCGCGTTTGCTAAAGGGACCGTCTGTGTAGTGTTTTGTGACACGGCTCCCTTTTTCGGAGAGCGGGAGTGCGCGGAGCCGTGCCCGGCCGAGAGGCGAGCGAGTGCGCGGAGCGCGCCCGAGCGAGCGCTGGTGCGAGCCCCGCTCTTCACCTTTCGCCCGGGCACGGCTCCGCGCACGGCTCCGCACAGTCCCGCTCTCCGAAAAAGGGAGCCGTGTCACAAAACACTACACAGACGGTCCCTTTAGCAAACGCGCCCACCAGGGACGTCTGTGTAGTGTTTTGTGCTGCACTGCCAACGTTACGCAGAGATTGGGGAGAAGATGCAGATTTTACTTTCATGCAATCTTCGTATTCTCCGTCTAAAGGGACCGTCTATGACAAGAAAAGCAAACGTTGGAATGATATTACCAACTCTATCACACTCCACTTAGCCAAAGACAAAAATACCGTTAAATACCGTGATACCGTGATAATTTAAAAAAATACCGTGATATCAATTTTTGGTCATACCGCCCAGCTCTACTTTCACACCTGCAAAACAAATCTGCACTTGGGGGACGAAGGCGGGAGGCGCACGCGCCGCCAAACAACAAGACAAACCCCAGGCACAGGAGGGGGGGCTCCCGATTGATGGCAAAGCGACCCTCATACAGGCATCGTCCCCAAAGGAACTCTGGGCTGCAAAGTGCGTTCGAAGAGTCGATGATCAGCGTGTCTGCAGTTCACATTAGTTCTCGCAGCTGTGTTCTTCATTGACGCACGAGCCGAGTGATTCACCGCTCAGAGCTGTTTGTTTGTCTCGGTTTGGGTTCAGACCAAACTCTCTGAGATGGTTGGAGGCATAGTCCAGCTCCGGGGCCACATACGGTCCTTTGTTTTACTCCGACTGGCCCGTTTAAGCTCTTTTGCAATTACAAAATAAACAGATTTTATCATTTTCCCTCATGCCTGGACTAAACCTGCATTGCTTTTATTTTCGAGGTGTTTTATTTAAATGCCATTTTTTGTAGTTTTGTGGTTCAATCTCGTAGAATAACTGTCTTTTTATGTCATGTCTGTATTCTGCTTATTTCATCGACAGCAGCTGCTATATCTGTTTTACTGCTCTTGTATATTTGTATTATTCACTGTTTAATATTTTTACTGTTGTTTTTAGGGAGACAATTTTACCATCTGTCCAGGGACAATGGATGAAAAATAACATTTGGCTAATTCTGGTGCATTTACAACAATGCTATTAATGTACACTGTCAAACAAACAAACAAACAAACAAATAAATAAATAAAGCAGCTTCACTTTTTCATTGCTGAGTCACAACATAAACTCTTCCCAGTCTCACGGGACTTTAGATAAACTAAGGGAGTTTGCAGATATCACAGCGATGAACTCTCTTTCCACAGACGCACAAGTTTAAAATACCGTCTTAAAGCAAAACACGGGTTTGATTCAGCGGCAGCAACGGCGCGACTGTGCCAACAACAACAAACCGAGTGCAGCCGCAGCAACAAAACTACCAGCGACAGAAAAATGTCAATAATATAACTATAACTTTTTGATAATAAATTGCTTTTTTTTTTACATTTTGATCTTTTTTTTGAAGAATAATTAACTGCGATTAATCGTGATTAATCAAAATTCTAAAGTGTGATTAATCCGATTAAAAAAATTAACCGTTTGACAGCACTAAAAGAAATACAACTCATAATATTATGCAGAATTGAGTTAAGCATTTTAGTTACACAATATTTTCTGTTTTTTATGTGGCCCCATGGAAAAAGTAATTGCCCACACCGGAGATGACGGAGCCGAATGTGGGAGACACTGAACCCCCACCAGCCCCTCAGGGAGGAGGTGAGCTGAGGACCCGTGGGTGGCTCGAGGAACGCTTCCTCAGTGGAGAAATAAGTCTTGGACACCAGGGGTCAATGAGTTCATACACTGTACAGAACTCAACAGATACTTTGAAAGTGACTTCATCAACATTTCCTGAGGGTGTGATGCTAACTGTCGGCACTAGGGCCGGACTGATATGGATTTTGTTGCGGCCGATATGATACCAATAAAATGGGAGTTGGATATATTAATGACGTAAAAATTCACTGTAAATCTTCAGTTGTTTATAAAACTTCGGTTTGGCTCTGTTGGATTTTCAGTCGGGTTTATTTAGGCGACATTTCTTGTTCTTCTGCCTCTTTACGTCATATTTAAAGACAGTCGGTCGGCCTAATGGTGCTTTTGTACGATATTCTAGCCAGTAAAGAAAGTACTATACGTAAACTACCGCTATTCTTTTAGTGGTAAATGCGCGTGCGCCGCGGTAATTAATGATCTGCTAAATGCCAATAATTCACACCTCTATTCACAGCTCATTTCCATATCAGTGCGTGTCCAGTAACATATATACGGCCACTATAGTCACTGCAGTCGCTAATAGAAGAGAAAACAGCCTGTTTATGTGTGTGAGCTACAGCAGCTAATCGCTAACCAATGAGAAAGAACCAAAACGAGCTTCAAACCGACACATTTCAACACTCAGCCTCACACAGGCTCCTCTCAGATCAGCACTAAGAACTGTCCTTTAATCCAGACTCACACTGAGCGGCCGCAAAAACAACACAATCTCAGTGTTGTGCAGGTGGATCTGAGGCTGCGGCTGTAAACAAACGCACACGGTGATGCGTTCAGGGGCGGGACGGACACAGACACATGACTCCTCAGATAAACCCTGATGCCCTGCCACAGATCAGGACATTTATGCCTGTAAACTGAATTAAAAGGAATATAAGAATATAGAGAATCTGAGCTTTAGAACGAGGGAAAACATGCCCAGATCGGCGAGATTTAAGCCGATAGCCGATATTTTTCCAAGAGCCCAGATATATCGGTCGGCCCCTAGTCGGCACTGCTCTGTCTGAGGCGTGTTAGACTTTAACCTGTGCTTAAATTTAACACAATCTGACGGGAAAGGGCTGATTTGTGCTGTTAAACAAGTCCCTCCCAGCATAGCGCCCCCAGAATGATGTCACCGCAGTGTATAAATGCATTCCTCTGACCGAGAGCTCCACAATCCACCGGAGAGCGAGTCTGTTCTGCGCTCAAACGTTACACAATCTGCCCCAGATCCTCCCGCGCTCCCCTCACAGCCTCACAGCTCCTCCCTGCGCGACCCCGCGGACTCCGAGCTCCCGGAGCCCATTTACACACGGTTCTTTGGATTCATCAGTGAAACCGGAATCGAGAGACGGAGAGGGTCCTTTTTCAGACCGGGTTTAGTCCAAGTTAAGTCCTGGTTCCATCGCAGTTCAGTCCTGGTTCTGCCCTGTTTTGGTCTTGTTTTAGTCCTAATTAAGTCGTGGTTTAGTTCTGCTTCACTCCTGGTTTAGTCTGGGTTCAGTCCTGCTTCAGTCCTGGTTTAGTCTTGTTTTAGTCCTGGTTTAGTCCTGGTTCCATCGTAGTTCAGTCCAGTTTTGGTTGTGTTTGGGTCTTGTTTTAGTTCTGGTTTAGTCCTGGTTCAGTCCTGGTTTAGTCCTTATTAAGTCCTGGTTCAGTCCTGGTTCAGTCCTGGTTCAGTCCTGTTTTAGTCCTGGTTTAGTGCTGGTTTATACCTGGTTCAGTCCTTGTTTAGACCTGGTTTAGTCCTTGTTTAGACCTGGTTTAGTCCTGCTTCATTCCTGCTTCAGTTCTGGTTCAGTCCTGGTTCAGTCCTGTTTTAGGCCTGTTTTAGTCCTGGTTTAATCCTGGTTCAGTCCTGGTTCAGTCCTGTTTTAGTCCTGTTTTAGTCCTGTTTTACTCCTGGTTTAGTCCTGGTTTAGTCCTGGTTTAGACCCGGTTCTTACCCACAGACACTTGCAGAGGCAGGGTGACGGCGGAGGCGGAGGTGCGTTCACTGGCCGTCAGGTCTTTGAGCGCGTACAGGAAGACGTTGTAGACTGTCTCTGGGCTCAGGTCCCTCACCTGGGCGGAGGTCGTGTCGGAGGTCACGTACATCTCCTGTCTGCTGCCCCCGCTGGACTGGGGGACCACCTGCAGCCTGTAGCCGGTCACGTCAGAGGACGACGGGTCCCAGCGCAGACGCAGAGACGAGGACATCACCTCCACGATGTCCAGGTTTGTGGCCGGCTCCACCACTGCAGGAGGGAAGGTCATACATGATGTCAGATATAACTTAAAGCTGAACTCCGGCCCATTTGAAGCTAAAGTCCGTTGCTAGAGGTGGTGGAATTCTGTCACTGTGGCAGTGAGTCTGTCAAGACAACAAACTAGTGTAAGTGATGGGGGCAAGTTCTGAACTTCCACGTAAAACACCAATTTGCTTCACACTGAAGAAGCTTAACACCACTTTAACCCATCTGACAACAGCCACGAGTCTAACAAACCAAACGCTCTGCCTGGTTCACTCATTAGTGTCTGGAAACGTTAGAAAACAACTTTATAAGCACCTCACACTTCCCTCTGCTGATTTCCCACTGCACAGGCCAAAGCCCAAAAGACTCGATCACCGATGTTGTTTCTAATCTCATTTATTCTCATTTAATCTCATTTAATCTCATTTCATTTAGTTTTATTTTTTGAAAAAAACTAAAAAAACCCATTCCGAAACCATTTTCTTTCAACAACTTTCGTTTTTGCAGTGGGAAATCAACAGTTTTTTATTTAAATTCTTTTCATGTACACCAAAAATAATGTGTTACATTTTTGTGAAACAATAGGGTCAGTATGATCTTTAATAAATTTTATGTTTTGGTAATAGTGCATTAGTCCAAAAAAGATGACTAATCGTTTTGGGATATTCTTGACAAAAAGGTTAGTTGGGGTCAAATATATTTTAACATAAATTGATTAGTGAGGTAAATTTTGTGCATAAGTTTAAAGGAGACATCTTTTGTCTTATTATTTAACATACATTTTTCATTCACAGTGCATCTTTTTTTTCCCATATAGCCAGGTTAAAATGTAGTCAACACCATGTTAACGTTAAGTGATGCTATGCTAACGCTAGGTGATGCTATGTAACGTTAGGTGATGCTATGCTAACGCTTGGTGATGCTATGCTAACGCTAGGTGATGCTATGCTAACATTAGAAGATGTTATGCTCTAACGTTAAGTGTTGCTATGCTCTAATGTTAAGTGCTGTTATGCTAACGTTAAGTGATGTTATGCAAACGTTATGTGATGCTATGCTAACGTTAGTTGACGCTATGCTAACATTAGCTGAAGTTGTGCTCACGTTAAGGTTATATTGTGTGTATCATTTCCCAGTTTCAGTTAAAGCCAGATTTGCATCAGTCATGCTAGATGTTAGCTTGACTTTATTTTAATCATTTTACTCCAGAAACGGTTTCAAATGTTCCGTTAAACCTCAGTTCTGCTTCATTTAAGTGAAATCGAGTTCACAAAAAACATTTCATAAAGCTTATTTAGATAAAAACACTGGTAAAATTTTGACTCTGACTCAAACTGGGGAATGACCGTTGATGCTACGTTAGGTGATACTAGGCTAACGTTAGCTGGTGCTAGGCTAACAGACCTTCGAAGCCACTGGCCAAAGCGCTGAGCTGCTCCTCCACTCCGGCGCAGATGTTCAGGAGCAGGTTCCTCTGGATGCTCCTCAGGTTCTCATGAGACGAGGCTCTGAAGACGTGATTCTGGTGAGGAGAGGAGGCCATCTGCAACATCTGAGCTTCATCTGCGCCCTGCACACCTGAGGAAGACCAGGGTGAGACCAGGCTTAGACCAGAGGAAGACCAGGGGAAGACCAGAGTTAGACCAGAGGAAGACCAGGGTGAGACCAGGGGAAGACCAGAGGAAGACCAGGGGAAGACCAGAGTTAGACCAGAGGAAAACCAGGGGAAGACCAGGGTGAGACCAGGGGAAGACCAGAGGAAGACCAGGGGAAGACCAGAGTTAGACCAGAGGAAAACCAGAGGAAGACCAGGGTGAGACCAGGGTGAGACCAGGGGAAGACCAGGGGAAGACCAGAGGAAGACCAGGGGAAGACCAGAGTTAGACCAGAGGAAGACCAGAGGAAGACCAGGGTAAGACCAGGGTGAGACCAGGGGAAGACCAGAGGAAGACCAGGGGAAGACCAGAGTTAGACCAGAGGAAGACCAGGGTGAGACCAGGGTGAGACCAGGGTGAGACCAGAGGAAGACCAGGGTGAGACTAGGGGAAGACCAGAGGAAGACCAGGGGAAGACCACGTATAGACCAGGTTTAGACCAGGTTTAACCCCTTTAATGCCTGAATTTATATAGATGTATATAAAAAGGGCAGTGATGTGAGCAGAGAGAAAATAGTACCAAGCGATTATGAGGTCTGACTTTTTTCCCCCCCGTTTTTCACGTTTTGTGCTACAAATTATTTCACTCTTTTGAACACAGATTGTTTTGAGAAGAAAAACACTTTATTTTCATGACTCCAGCCTCCAGGACACTTTCATCAGCACCAAAACCGGGGAAGAACTCGGCTCAGACGCTGTCGGGAGGTAAGTCAGTGCTGATGCGACGCTGCTGACGGAGACGCACAGATTCATGTCAAAAATCCCCAACCATCCCTTTAAGGGGTTAAGCCAGGTTTGGACTCGGGACCAGGATAGACCTGGTTTAGACCTGTCTTAGTTTTGCCCCAGTTTACGAGACATTTTAGGCCCAGAGGAGGTTGGCACTGGTGCTGCAATATTAATCGTAATAAAATCGCCAATAAAAGAATCTGACTAATCAACACTAAAATGAATATCGGAATCAGATCCTCCTTTTTCACAGGTGTTGACACTAAAAAAGTCCCAGTGACAGGACCAAGCAGAACCCTTCCTGAATGTGTTTACGATCTGGAGATGGAGCAGAACAAGTATAAGAGCCTAGTATACACGCATGGACCTGGTTTAGACCTGGTTTAGACCTGGTTTAGACCTGGTTTAGACCTGGTTTAGACCTGCACCACTGCGGTATTAACACAGATATAAGGACACATGGGAATAGAAAAGGAAGTTCTATCGTTTAATGTTAAAAATCACAGGAGATTGTCTAAAGAGTGTTCGTATCACAACCGGCATCAAGTACCGAGTCTGTTCCTTCGTCCAGAAATCGAGTGTGAACTTTTCGTATCATGACGACGCGATAAACCGTCCAGGAAAGGTCTAATTTTGTCCTAATGTGATTTCTTACTGTCGACACCTGATCAAATGAGTCTCTAGTTTGGAGACTCGGTCATAGCATTGGTTCATATCTGTCTGTGAGACTTTTGACGGCCCTAACCTGGACTAAACCCGGTCTAAACCAGGTCCGCACTGTCCGAAAGTGTGAAATGTAATAATCCTTCGCAGGGATTCGGGTTTAGGAAAGTCTGGCCCAGATGAACAACTTTTATTAAAACCACAAAGTTTTTCCAAAGTCGTTTAAAGTGAATCTGAAGTCTGGAAACTGTGACGAACTAACGGCCATAAACCCCGAGACTGAGACGTGTAGAACAGCAAAGACTGAATCATGTTTTATTAGAGTTTAGACCAGGTTTAGACCAGGTTTAGACCTGATTTAGACTTGATTTAAACCTAGTTTGGACCTGGTTTAGACCTGATTTAGACCTGGTTTAGACCTGATTTAGGCCTGGTTTAGACCTAATTTAGGCCTGGTTTAGACCTAGTTTAGACCTGGTTTAGACCTGGTTTAGACCTGGTTTCGACCTGGTTTCAACCTGGTTTCGACCTGGTTTCGACCTGGTTTCAACCTGGTTTAGACCTGGTTTCGACCTGGTTTCGACCTGGTTTCGACCTGGTTTAGACCTGATTTAGACCTGGTTTAGACCTGGTTTAGACCTGATTTAGAACCGGTTTAGTTCCAGTCAATCAAGTCTCCAGGACCAAACCTGGTGCAAACCCGGACATGGTTCAAACCCAGACCCGGTCCAAACTCAGACCTGGTCCAAACCCGGACCGGCCCTCGTCGTCCTCGTGCTGCGTTCCAGTTTTTTTTTTGTGTTTGAAGTCGTGTCATGTTTCCATTCTTTTGTGATGAGTAAATCTG